>SJYO01020080.1:19293620-19425465 GCA_006410555.1 Capra ibex | reverse complement strand
TTTTCTTATTTTATGAATCCTTATATAGATGGATTTCTTTGATTTCTGGATATATATCTTTTGATATTTTGTGACTACTTTCTTTAGTTTCTCCTGTGATTATCTACCTCTTTATATGGTACAAGTACCTAGCCTTCTTAGTTATATCACTTTTACTCATATGATGGGTTTCGTTAAATGTTTAAGTTACGTTAGGGACAGTTCGATGGTCGGTGTAATAAGTGTCTTGATCTTGTTTATTAAAGTTCTAAACATACCTTTATGTTTTTTGGAGCTTGTCGGTTTCGTTAGAACTCTTTCTTCTTACCTTGACCTCCTTAGTTGAACGGACTGAAGTCCGAGATGATGTTTCGGTGTCAGTAGTTCTGTCATACCATGACCGTGTTTCTGTCTGTATATCTAGTTACCTTGTTTTATCTTTCGGGTCTCTATTTAGGTGTGTGTATACCTGTGGAATAGAAACTGTTTCCTCCGTTCTTATATGTTACCTCATTTCTGTTAGAGAAATTGTTCACCACGACCCTTTTGACCAGTTGGTGAACATTTTCTTACTTTGATCTAGTGAAAGATTGTGGCATGTGTTTTTACTTGAGTTTTACCTAATTTCTAGATTTACATTCTAGTCTTTGATATTTTGAGGATCTCCTCTTGTATCCGTTTTGTGAGAGTCTGTATTTAGTGTCGTCCTAGGAGATACTAGGTGGAGGGTCTTAAGACCTTTATTTTCGTTTTTATTTGTTTACCCTAGATTAATTTTAATTTTCGAAGACATGTTGTTTCCTTTTATATTCGTTCCACTTTTCTGTCGGAAGACTTACCCTCTTTTATTATCGTTTACTTCGTTGCCTGTTTGTTGATTAGAGTTTTTATATGTTCGTTGAAGATGTCGAGTTAAGGTCTTTTTATTTGCTGGGTTAGTTTTTTTACCCGGTTTCTTGATTTATCTGTAAAGAGGTTTCTTCTGTATGTCTACCGATTGTTGTGTACTTTTCTACGAGTTGTAGTGAGTAATAATCTCTTTACGTTTAGTTTTGGTGTTACTCCATGGTGAAGTGTGGTCAGTCTTACCGACGCTAGGTCTTTAGACGTTCGTTATTTACGACCTCTCCCACACCTCTTTTCCCTTGGGAGGATGTAACAACCACCCTTACGTTTGATCAAGTCGGTGATACCTCTTGTCACACCTCTAAGGAAATTTTTAACGTTTATCTTGATGGCATACTGGGTCGTTAGGGTGACGACCCGTATGTGTGGTTCCTTTGGTCTTAACTTTCTCTGTGTACATGGGGTTACAAGTAGCGTCGTGACAAATATTATCGGTCCTGTACCTTTGTTGGATCTACAGGTAGTCGTCTACTTACCTATTCTTTCGACACCATGTATATGTGTTACCTCATAATGAGTCGGCAATTTTTCTTAAGTAAACTTAGTCAAGACTACTCTACCTACTTTGACCTCGGCTAATATGTCTCACTTCATTCGGTCTTTCTTTTTGTGGTTATGTCATATGATTGTGTATATATACCTTAAATCCTTCTACCGTTACTGCTGGGACATACGTTCTGTCCTTTTTTCTGTGTCTACACATATTACCTGAAAACTTGAGTCTCCCTCTCCCTCTCCCACCCTACTAAACCATCTTACCCTTAAGATTGTACATATGACAGTACATTCTTAACTTAGTGGTCAGGTACAGACTGCATCCCACGTCGAACGAACCCCGACCACGTACCCCTACTGGGTCTCTCTACAACACCCCTCCCTCCACCCTCCCCCCAAGTACAAACCCTTGTGTACATTCTTAATTTCTAAAATTTTAAATTTTTTAATTTTTTTTTATTTCACCAATTAACTGTGCGGTTTCCAGTGTGTCGGATTAGAAAGTCGGTTTAGGGGGACAGAAAGATGACATGATGTGTTCCCCAAGAGTCCGTCCTCTACTCCTGTCTACTTTTATCTTCCTTGTGAGTGTAGCAGCTCCTTTTTTCGACATTCTCGGTCCCATTCTTATTTGTCCTTAGTCTCCTTCTTTACTTGGTCCTCTCTTCATTTAGAACCAAGTTTCTGTTCAAGGTCAATCTTGACTTTTGTGAATTTCGTATCGTACGGCCCCTGCCACCCCCCCCCCCTCTATTTAGCCGGGGTTCTTCGTCTCCATTTCGTACTTTTTACTAGTTTACTCTGTCCTCCCTCTTTGGGAACGGACACAAAGTCGTGGTGGATTTAGTCTCATCGAAGGAAAAACATCAACGAGGGTCTCAGGTGAAGGGGAACTATTTGATCCACCACTCAGGTTCTCCACCGACCGCAACGTCTTGACACATAGAGTAATCAGGACACTTCCCGTTGCCCCCCTTCTATGTGGAAGGGAGTCTCTTTGTCACAAAGGGAACCTCTCATTAAGGTGACCTCACCGACTGGACTTCTGTCTGGAAAAGAAGATTACGGTACAGAGCCTCCTCTCGACGGAAAGAGGTCTGTAAGAAATACCCGGAAGAGAGTCAATCTTTAATTTCTTTTTATATAGTCAGTGTCTTAGCTCCTTGTTTCATATTTTGTACTGAGGTCATGTAATGACAATCGTTATCACGGTAACCTTTATGGGTCTTTTCTAGTTTAACAGTCCTAAATTTTCCAGTCGTCCTAGAAGTCAGTACATTCAGAACGAGACTAAACGACAATTAAAGAAAACATTCCCTCCTATGTGGACTCTTCAGGTCAACAATCTAAAAAAAAAAAGGTTGCGTCGAAATCAAACATACTACAATCATGGGTACGTTTACAAGAAGATGGAGAAAACTAATTTGTCAGTATCCTAAACATACTTACTCACATATCACTCTTCCTTTTAATTAAGGGTACAATCTAATAAGATCAATGTGAATGTTCTACTAACGTGGACTTTTTCGGTTTATACGTTTTGAAATTTTTACTACAAACAAAAACGTACCACAGGTAGAACAGACCAGAAGTAAACCGGTGGAGTGGGTGGTATACAGGGTACGAAGGAAAATGAGAAAAGGTACCAAAGAACTACTCAATGAAGAGGTCTAAAGGGGGATGTTGAGGAGTTGACGTCACCATCAGGTACATCAGACGTTTTTCAAAAGACATTAACGTTATGTTGTAGATCTTTTGAGTCACAGTAGACGAGGTTATTGTTTTCGAAAGACCATTTCTCTAAGGGGAGGGTAAGAGGGATTGTGGTTTGTGGGGATGAAGATCGGGGTTCGACTGTTTAGAAGTACACTCAGTTCATAGTTAGTCTACTCTTCACTTAGTGAATAAGAGGTAATATGAGACTCTCAGTCTAAACTATATACTCATTTTTGGAACCGTAAGGAAGGGAAAGAGTCGAAGAGGGGTTTAAAGGTGAACTAGGGAAGTAGAATTCCAAGAGAAATTACATCCGTCTATACCTTCTTCGGGAATAAATCTTGATAAAAACGATAAAAACAATAATTATCAACTAAAATCCGGAGGACATATAACAACTTGATCTAATTCCATAGAACATAATAAAGGGAATCTAATTGAAAAAATAAGGATTTGTTTCAATGAAGACTCCAACATAATCCTATTATATAAATTACAAATTGACACAAAAATTCCTACTTAACGTAAAACAAGAGATTTAAATGAAAGTAAGAATAGGTCTTTCACTGATTTATTGATTTACAATAAATCAATGCCACAAATAAACTGTGAGACAGAACCATATCACATCTTTAGTCTTAGATTCCGTACTTTAAGTTTCCTTCTTTCTGTTATCTTCAACGTATTTAGGGGGTAGGTGTGAGGAATGGAAGACTTGGGAGACGATCCCCTAGTACAGAGTGGGGAAGATCGTAGTTTCTTACTGATGAGACATCTAGGAGGACAGGAAAAATGTAGTGACTTATATCAAGGAGAGTGTTAGGACTTCAGTCATCATAAAAATAAGGTTAGAAATCAAATTTTTGGATTCATATCCAAATGGACATTTTTTTTTTTTTTTCCATCTTATTAGAAAATTTATGTACAAGTAAACTGCTCTTTCGGAAACGTGAAGTTATGAGACGATCCGGAGAGTGTCCGTAGGAAATTTTGGATCTTTAACTGAGAATTATGAAACTCGATATTGTATTTAAAACAATGTCTCTCGTTTTGTTATATTTTTCGGTTCTCATTTCTTTTTTTTTTTGTCCCAGTATTTTCTTTTTTTCTTTTATATGTAAAAATACCAAATTTCTGTTTAAGTAGAATCAAAAAGAAATGGTAAACAGGTACAGATTGGTTATTACGAGTTTTAAGAGGTTCGGTCCGAAGTCGTTATACACTTGGCACTTAAAGGTCTACAAATTCGACCAAAATCTTTTTCGTCTAACGGTTGTAGGCGACCTAGTAGCTTTTTCGTTCTCTCAAGGTCTTTGTGTAGATAAAGACGAAATAACTGATACGGTTTCGGAAACTGACACACCTAGTGTTATTTGACACCTTTTAAGACTTTCTCTACCCTTAGGGTCTTGTGGACTGGACGGAGAACTCTTTGGATATACGTCCAGTCCTTCGTTGTTAATCTTAACCTGTACCTTGTTTCTGACCAAGGTTTGTCCTTTTCCTCATACAGTTCCGACATATAAAAGTGGGACGAATAATTGAATATACGTCTCATGTAGCACTCTTAACGACCCGACTTTCTTCGTGTTCGACCTTAGTTCTAACGGTCCTCTTTATAGTTATTGGAGTCTATACGTCTACTGTGATGGCAATGCCGTCTTTCACTTCTCCTTGATTTTTCGGAGAACTACTTTCACTTTCTTCTCTCACTTTTTCGACCGAATTTCGAGTTGTAAGTCTTTTACTTCTAGTACCGTAGACCAGGGTAGTGAAGTACCGTTTATCTACCTCTTTGTCACCTTTGTCACAGGCTGAAATAAAAGCCCCCGAGGTTTTAGTGACGTCTACCACTAACGTCGGTACTTTAATTTTCTACGAATGAGGAACCTTCTTTTCAATACTGGTTGGATCTATCGTATAAGTTTTCGTCTCTGTAATCAAACGGTAGGTTCCAGGCAGATCAGAGATACCAAAAAGGACACCAGTACATACCTACACTCTCAACCTGACACTTCTTTCGACTCGCGGTTTCTTAACTACGAAAACTTGACACCACAACCTCTTCTGAGAACTCTCAGGGAACCTGACGTCCCTCTAGGTTGGACAGGTAAAATTTCCTCTAGTCGGGACCCTAAAGAAACCTTCCTTACTACGATTTCGGCTTTGAGGTCATGAAACCGAAGGAGTACGCCTCAACTGAGTGACCTTTTCTGAGACTATGACCCTCCCTAACCCCAGTCCTCCTCTTCCCCTGCTGTCTCCTACTCTACCGACCTACCGTAGTGACTGAGTTACCTACACTCAGACCCACTTGAGGACCTCAACCACTACCTGTCCCTCCGGACCGTATGACGTTAAGTACCCCAGCGTTACTCAGTCTGTACTGACTCGCTGACTCGACTCGACTTTACTTGACTTGACTTGGACGGACGGTCACGTCCTCTACATTCTCTACACCCAAACTAGGGACCCAGCCCTCGTAAAGGACCTTTTCCCGTACCTGTAATTGAGGTCCTAAGAACTGACCTCTTAGGGTACCTGTCTGTTCAGACCACTCGATGTCGGGTATTCCCAGCTTGTCTCAACCTTCGTACTGACTTCGTAGAATCACGTGTGTGTGTGGTTACTTTTTGGACGATTCCAAGGATGACGGGTGACACCCTTCTAGTAACAGTGACTGCACATACGGTCGAGGAACGTCCGTATAAGAGGAACGTCCATTTAAGTCTTTTTTTTTTTTTTAAGTGAAATAAGTAGTCGACAAGAAATCCCTAAGTCACAGTTTAACCCAAGAGAGGTATATGACACTCAAACCTTCGACCCTTTAAATGAATAGTAAGAATAGTGTTATTTCGTTCGTCTACTTACTTACTTTTGTTCTTTCTCTCCTTTCTGACCCATTATTTAACAATTATAAAGTCGGGGATACTAGTAATTAAAATACACAGTCAAACTGACCGGTATCCTTTGAACCTAATTTATAATAAAGACCCATACACACTCCCACACAGGTCTACTCTGACTGTAAACTTAGGTACCTAAGTCATCTAACGGGAGAGGTCACATCCAATTGTAGTAAGTTAGATGACTCCAGTACTTTCTGTAGTTTCCGTCCCCTTCCTCGTTAAGTTCAGGAAAATGGAACGGAGTGACAAACTCGATCCTATAGAGTAGAAGAGGACGGGAGTCTGATCCTAAATACAAAGGGATCAAGAGTCTACAAGTCTTAACCTGACTTTATGTGTACCCGAGAAGTCGACTTTTACCGTTTGCCACGTTGAAGAGTCGGAGATATTAACGTACTCGATGAAGAGAATTATTGATCTATTATTAAATAACCAATACAAAGAGATCTCCTGGGATTATGTCGGGGACCTACACCTCTGAGAGATTAAAGATAAGTAAAAGGGTAAAAGACGGTATCGTACATTCATTCCTCCGAGCCATTGTAATTTGACATCAATAATTAGATACCATTTTCGGTCATCAAGGTTTTCAAGATTTCATGTAACGTTTTTTTGAGACACAAAGAGAACCCGATTATCATTTTATATAAAAACGTGGAGGACTTTTGGTAACTCAAAATATCACTTCTCTCTCTTTTAGACTTCACTCTACCGTTCTTCTTAGGTTAAAAAGTTATTTTAAAGATGTCTTTCTATTTATTTTAGTTAGTGTTACAACAGATTACAAAAGGAAGAAAGTCCTTACTTCTATTGTCATAACTTGTTTTTAGGTTTAATTAATTTGAATATAAACCCATGTTCCTTAAGAAATTCAAGTTCAATAAACTACTTTCCTTTAAGAAGACAATGTATCGATACAAATGAATTTAAGTAGATCTTGAATAACATAATCCGAAGAGGTCTCCTTGTCTTGGTTATCCACTATATACATACCTCTTTAGATAATATATTAATATTTAATAGTTATAATACAATAATAGTGTAATAATAAAGTACTTTAGTAATATATTCCTTCACCTATATTAATACTTTATTTTGTATATAATATTCCAGTCAAGTCAAGTCCAGTTAGGGAGTCAGTACAGGCTGAGAAACGTTGGGGTACTTAACGTCGTGTGGTCCGGAGGGACAGGTTGTGGTTGAGGGCCTCAAGTGAGTCTGAGTACACGTAGCTCAACCACTACGGTAGGTCGGTAGAGTAACAGACAGTAAGGGAAGAGGAGGACGGGGATTAGGGAGGGTCAGAAAAGGTTACTCAGTTGAGAAGTGTACTCCACCGGTTTCATAACCTCAAAATCGAAATCGTAGTCAGGAAGGTTTCTTGTGGGTCCTGACTAGAGGAAATCTTACCTGACCAACCTAGAGAAACGTCAGGTTCCCTGAGAGTTCTCAGAAGAGGTTGTGGTGTCAAGTTTCGTAGTTAAGAAACTACGAGTCGAAAGAAGTGTCAGGTTGAGAGTGTAGGTATGTACTGGTGACCTTTTTGGTACCGGAACTGATCTGTCTCGTAACAACCGTTCCATTACAGAGACGAAAACTTATACGATAGATCCAACCAGTATTGAATGGAAAGTTTCTCATTCGCAGAAAATTAAAGTACCGACGTTAGTGGTAGACGTCACTAAAACCTCGGGTCTTTTTATTTCAGCCTGTGACAAAGGTGGCAAAGGGGTAGATAAAGGGTACTTCACTACCCTGGTCTACGGTACTAGAAGCAAAAGACTTACAACTCGAAATTCGGTCCAAAAAGCGAGAGGAGAAAGTGAAAGTAGTTCTCCGAAAAAATCATGAAGAAGTGAAAGACGGTATCCCACGACACTAGACGTATAGACTCCAATAACTATAAAGAGGACCGTTAGAACTAAGGTCGAACACGAAGAAAGTCGGGTCGTAAAGAGTACTACATGAGACGTATATTCAATTTACTCGTCCTACTGTTATATGTCGGAACTGTATGAGGAAAAGGATAAACCTTGGTCAGAAACAAGGTACAGGTCAAGATTGACAACGAAGGACTGGACGTATATCTAAAGAGTTCTCCGTCCAGTCCACAAGAACCTAAGGGTAGAGAAAGTCTTAAAAGGTGTCAAATAACACTAGGTGCGTCAGTTTCCGAAACCGTATCAGTTATTTCGTCTTTATCCACCAAAAAACCTTGAGAGAACGTAAAAGGTACTAGGTCGTCTACAACTGTTAAACTAGAGAACAAGGAGACGGAAAAGATTTTTGTCGAACTTGTAGACCTTCAAGTACCAAATACATAACGACTTTGGATCGAACCTTTTAAAACTCGTAATGAAATGATCTTACACTCTACTCACGTTAACACGCCATCAAACTTGTAAGACACCATAACGGAAAGAAACCCTATAATATTCCATGAAGTGTAATAATAACTTCGACTCTTCAGGGGTATAGAAGTCAACCGTTCGACCTCTGAGTTCTCTTGGTTATCACACCAAGGTCAAACTCAGGTCTCAGAACTCTTTGTCCCTTGGACTATAAGATCAGACTTTCGACTGTTCGAGTTCTGGGTTCTTCTCAGTTACAGAGTCGAGTACATCAACCCGTCCTGTTTAAGAGAGTGAACTTCCTCTCAGTTGTAAAAAACAAGATAAGTCCGGAAGTAGACTAAACTACTCTTGGTGGGTACAACCTTTTCTCTCATAAGACGATAAGGGTTCGATGATTACGTCTATAATTGGAGTAGATTTTGTGGGAATATTTATGTAGGTCTCATTCCGAATTGGTTTATAAACCATTGAGACATTGAACCGGTTCAACTGTATATTTTAATGAGTAGGATGAATCATTATCCTCACTTTTCACTTCTTCCCAGAAAATCTCTATCTAACTTGAAGTCCTATAAGACCGTTTTCGGTGAAAAGTCTCGATGTATCATCCGTACTAGACGTCTTCTCCCTCGATATAAAAAAGACTTCTTTTACGGGGATTCATTGTCACCGAAGAAAAATATTGAAGTTAAAACACATTCAAACGAAGTCCGAAGTATAGAAAGACCTTTAGTCCTTTGGACTTGATGTAACTACATAACTAGGTCTCGAGTAAAGTCATTGATATAAATTGTAAAGGACAGTGTTCATTCTTTGATAAAAATAAAGATGTCGTAAAACATTTATATATACAACACTTTTTGGATCGATTTATTGATGAAGGACAAATCTCTCTCTTTCATGTAAATTGTACATAAACTTTACGGTCTTCTTTACGAGAGTCATTACTAAAAAGTTGTTTGAACACGTAAAGTGTTTAAATATAATATCAAGGAGAACACAAAGTTCCCTTTTTGTAAGGAGGATATTTAAGGAAAAAGTTTTTTAATTACAATGTCCTAGTATTAAGAAATCTTTTATCCAAAAAGAAAAATATTCTTTTTACTTTTTATACATAGTTGGGTAGAAGTTTAATAATCTGTGTACTTATACTATTTCTGAGTCCCAAGTTAAATTAAAATAGGATCCAGTCGGAACAATCGAGTTTTTTAGAAATTCTTTGTCACCAAAAAAATTAGGTATAGTCTATCACCTGACACATCCATACACACACAGGAGTACGACTCAGTACATACTGAGAAACGCTTGGGTACCTGATATCGGTCGGTCTAAAAAGACAGGTACCCTAAAAGGTCCGTTCTTATTACCTCACCCAACGGTAAAGGAGAAGGTCCCGTAGAAGGGTTGTGTTCCTATATTAGTCGCAGAGAACGTGACGACCCGTCGAAGAAATGTTGACACGGTGGACCATTTGGGAATATGTCCTGTGACACGAAATGAATACTGACACCGGTTCTCTCCTTTACAGATTCAAGAAACTCTATTGTGTTACCCTTCAGTCGTTGACATCGGTGCCGTAATTTGTCGAGAAAGATGTTGTAGAGTGTAATATTAACTAATGAGGTTCTCCTTGAACCGTAAAACTCCCAGAGACTGGTCGGAGGACGGACTGGTACCAACACCAGTTCTTGGAGTAAATCTCTACTAAACGGAAAGGAGTGTTAGGTCACAAGGTCTCATAAACGACACGTTTATGTCCTCGAACCTGTCTCCTAAAAGTTAATCCTTAAATGACTGTCAAGTCTCTCTCTCTCTTATGACTGAGACTACTTGTCTCCCGACTTACTAAACGTGCATATCCTACCGAATCACGGAACTTGTCACTAACCAATCTATATAAGACCTCCCCGTCGTAGTCTTGTAAGTATTCATACCTTTAACTTCGGTATGACGTGTCCGACCGAGACGGTGAAAGACCGAGAAAGAATTAGAGGGAACTTTGGATTATAACACGTAATGAATCTTTATGTTATAAATAAAAAATACATTTTATATTTTACACGAGTTGAGAAGATTGACGTTCTCACCCTATCAAGTTGGATAGGAGAACTCGTGGAAGTTCAAGTCGAGTGAATACACGCCGTGAGTCCGGTTGACCTACTGACGCATCATGTTTCTTTAAGTAGATGTTTCAAAAAGAATAGTATATAAATTTAATTAAAAAGCCACGAGTAAAAGAGTATAACCTCCATAGAGACACTATCTATTAATTCATATCAAAACTACACATGAGTCAACGAGTCAGAAGGGAATACCGAGTTAACCATTTCTTAAACGGACGCTACGGCCTCTGGGCCCAAGTTAAGGACCCAGTCCTTCTAGGGGACCTCTTCCTTTACCCTTGGGGGAGGTCATAGGAACGGACCTCTTAGGGTACCTGTCTCTTCGGACCACCCGATGTCAGGTACCCCAGTGTTCTCAGTCTGTGTTGAATCACTGGGTTGGTGGGTAGTGGTGAGTGGTGGTGGGTCAACGAGTCCGTGTAGGTTGAGAAACGCCGGGGTATTTGACGTCGTGTGGTTTGAGAAAAAAGGTACCCTAAAGAGTCCGTGCTTATGACTTCACCCAACGGTAAAGAAGGAGGTCCCTTAGCAGGACTGGGTTCCTATATTGGTCACAGAGGAAGTAGAGGATGTAAAGTCCATTTAAGAAATGGGGGTTCGGCGACCCCTTTGGGGATATCGAAACGATCGACTATTGTTAATATATATGCATAATCCGACACATGACTTCCAGACGATGTAGATTAGGTAATCAGTATACCTAATTTTTCTTTTTCGGAGAGGAATTCTTTTAACAGAGGGAACCCATATATGTGAGTAAAATATTGGTACATGTCAGTCAAATAACTTTCGACAACTTGACCAACAACAGACAAGTCTGTAAAAAATTAAGATTGTTACTTCACTTCAACGAGTCAGCACAGACTGAGAAACGCTGGGGTACTTACCATCAGATAGTACAAGCAAGTACCCCAAAAGGTTCGCTCTCATGACCTCACCCAACGGTAAAGGGTTATCGTTCCAGTTTATTTTAATCATCCAGTATAGTACTCCTTACAGTGTGAAATGTTAAACTTTTTAGTTTAAGTGAACGTGGGTGACGTTTTATAGGGTAACGGACAGAGTAATTTATTAGAAGTAATATATAGTAACATAAATACCCTCTTTATAACTTCCTTTTTGAACTTGTACAACTATAAAGGTAGTCTGTAGTGGTATTATTCATTGGTTTCAGAGAAACTTTTATTATATAGATTGTTACGTATCTAAGGTTTCTTAACTGAAGAACACATTGTGTGAAACCCTACGTAATTATACTTACAATACGATTAAACAGACGGAACTGGATCTCAAATAAATTTTAGGATCTCCTAAAAGTTCTCCGATAATGAAGTAATTTAATTGAGTGTTCCGTTTCGATTGAAGGTAGAGAATAAAATAATTCTGTTTAATTAGACTTTTTTAATAAACTTCTTACTCAGTTGTGTTCGAGAAATTCTTCATATCAAGTCAAATTCGAAATCAACTATAGACGTCGTTATCAAATTTTGATCTCAGTTTATAAGAACTTAAATTAAGGGTTGAAATGATGAATGATCGAAATACAAGAATCCATACGATAAATATCATAAAATTAAGGATCATATAAGTTGTTATTTAAAGTCATTTACCATTACAGATAGAGTGACTCACAATATTCCTAATTTATATTATTGATATTTTCTTAAATCAGAGACCGTGATTTATATATCAATAATAATTGACAGAGAATTAATAATACAAATCTTGTACTTAAACATTGTTCTTAACATATCTCTTTTTAAGTTTGATAATAAGTTAAAAGGAGACTCCCATTAGTATTACAAAGACGTTAAACTATTATACCAAAGAAAAACTTTAGAAAATTCATACTTTAATAATTTGTAATTTAAGTTTTATACTCGTAAAATTCTATTTATAAATACCATCGGAAAGTGACTTATCATAGTGTTATTCAGGATATCTAATTTTTTGTAAAGATTGAAGTACCAGGTTAAAAAATCTGTCCTATATTCATTCACTATCTCTTAAACTCTACTTACTTTAGTAATACCTGAATACCTCTGTTATTTAGAATTAACATTCAAAATTCTTTTCTATCTTAAATTTAAGTATCTAAAGTATCTTTAAGTATTTTGAATCTAAGAATTCATAAACCAATTTATACTTATTCTTTAAATTTCTACTTTTAAAATACTACGTAACCCTTTAATTCTTACCTGAAAAAATAAATCTTACTTTAAGAATATCCTTCCTTCTCCAACTTTTTAGAAACCCTTATGAACTTATAATCTTTTCTATATATTGGACTGAACCCCGAAGGAACCACCGAATCTCCATTTCCTAGACTGAAGTTACGGCCTCTGGTCTAAATTTAGGAACCCATACCTACTAGGGGACCTGTTCCTTTACCGTTGTGTGAAGGTATAGGATCAACCCTTTTATGGTACCTACCTCCTTCGACCTCCCGATGTCCCGACCTTTCTCAGTCTTCGATGTCTCGTGGATTGGACTGAATGGTGCGGTTTCACAGTTAATTTAATTTCACGTTAGGATTATTTGGTTACCCTCTTCATTTTTCTATGTATAAATTTCAAAAAAGGAATTCCTAAAAAAAGTCTAACAAAACAGTAGATAAACTGTAGCGAATTTATTTCGACCAGGGTAGCGAAGTACCCTTTATCTACTCCTTTGTCACATTTGTCACAGTCTGAAATAAATAAACCCGAGGTTTTAGTGACCTGTACCACTGACGTCGGTACTTTAATTTTCTACCAATGAGGAACCTTCCTTTCAATACTGGTTGGATCTATCGTATAAGTTTTAGTCTCTGTAATGAAACGGTTGTTTCCAGACAGATCAGTTCCGATATCAAAAAGGTCAACAGTACACTCTAAACCTGATGAGAACACTCAGGGAACCTGACGTTCCTCTAGGTTACTCAGGTAGCATTTCCTCTGGTCATGACCCACAAGTAACCCTTCTGACTACGAATCCGACTTTGAGGTTATGTAACCTTTTCTGGGACTACGACCCTCCCTAAACCCCGTCTTCCTTTTCCCCTGTTTTCTCCTACTCTACCGACCTACCATAGTGGATGAACTACGTGTACTCAAACCCACTTAAGACCCTAAACCACTACCTCTCCCTCCGGACCACACGACGCTAAGTGACCCAGCGTTTCTTAACCTGTGCTGACTCACTGACTTGACTTGACTTTATTTAGTACGACGAAATTAACTAATAGGTCTATAATCGAGGAGGGGTTGTATGTATACCGACAGTAGAAAGGGTGGGGAGAGGTTAGGAAAAAGTTCAAAGGTATTGTTTTATTAGTGAGTTTCGTGTAGTACGATAAAAATCTAAATGAAATGTTCTGAATGGTGAATGACTTTTTAAGGTGACCTGTACGGAGTAGAAAGAAGACATGGTGTAGAGGTATGACCTCCCCTCCAAAAGAGAGACGTGAGGGGGTAAGGTTGTGTGTGTGTGTGTGTGTGTGTGTGTGTGTGTGTGTAAGAGGAATCGAGACGATCGAGGAGAGAGAAACGTAGACCAGAAAAAGTGAGAAGTGAAGACGTCATGTAGGCATAAGAGGACGGAAGAGTCCCTGCCCGTCACAGGAGAAAGAGACCTGGAGGTTACGGTCAGACTGTGGGTCCTAAGGTGAAAGGAGTAATGTCACCCTAATAGTGTCGTAAAAGAATCGTTTCCGACGGAAGAGAGAGAAGGATCCCAAGAACGAGACCAATATTCGTTTCTGTTTTTCAGAAGGATTTAATGACATATCTGTGTCGTCCATCAGTTTACGATAACTTTCTTTCACTTCAGCGAGTCAGTACAGTCTGAGAAACGCTGGGGTACCTGACATCGGATGGTCCGAGGAGCCAGGTACCTTAAAAGGTCCGTTGGCATGACCTCATCCAACGGTAAAGGAAGAGGTCCCCTAGAAGGGTTGGGTCCCTAACTTGGACCCAGAGGATGTAACGTCCATCTACGAAATGGTAGACTCGGTGGTCCCTTCTGTTAGTTTACGATAATCTCTACCGATTCACTGATCCTTTCAAAGGGATACTTAATTCACTTTTTGTCAATGTCTAATCATATATAATACTTCAAGGAAAAAACCGTCTTTTATACATGTATTTTATAGACTGTAAAAATCGTTGATCAATTATCACCATTATAAAATTCTTACTATACCAAAAAGAGAAAAAGAAAATAAATGAAGATTTATGACATTTCTAAAATATTATAAGTATACAATCGAAATACTCTCTTTTATTACAAAAGTAAACTACATATTTAGTTGATGTATGTAACTGAATTTACTAAAATGTCACGTTTATATCATACGTCAATAAAACAACATATATATTATTTATGGTCAGAATATAAATCATGAATTCTATACGTAAACGTAACATAGGAGAAGTTTTATTCATAAAAAGGGATAAAATAGGTATTTCTCCATGTCTTACAAAATTCACTAAACAGGTTTCAGTGTGTCTATCATTTATCATTTCGGTCTTAATTTTAGTTCAAAAAGAATAACAACAAGTCGTAATATACACCAACAAGGAATCTTTCTTTTGAGTAAGTCGATCTTTGTTTTCTACAAAAATACCTACACCATCGGTTCTCCATAAATAACAAATGTGACGTCTTCTATCTTATCGACTCCCTCTATCATTGGTTAAAATCCTCAAAATTCCAAATCCCATTAAACTAAAAAAGTCAAGTAACACTGAGAACTAACACAGTGTACCTTTAAAATAGAACGATATATATGGTAACTTAGTCGGACCTCCCTTAATTAGGTTGATTTACAATGTCAATAAAAGATTTTACGACTAAGGTGTATTTTGGTTACCCGATACAATTCTTAGGTACTTCTCAAGTGACCGTAGTAGTCCCAGACAACACAACGTGTAACACTGGTTTAATATAGAAATAGTTGTGACTTTTACAACAACGACGTCATCTTGACTCCTCACATAACTTTTTCGTCCTGAAAGGTAGTATAACAAACCTTCTTTAAACTGAGATATTCGAAATTCAGATATTTGAAAATTCGCAGTCTCCTTTCTAGTAATCCCTCGATTTCGACTTCTTAAAGACAACACAAGTAAAGACGATTCATCGTTTTACCGAGTTAATATGTATATATGTATAAGAAAAATATAAGAAAGGGTAATATTAAACAGTGTCCAACAACTTATATCAAGGGACACGATATGTCATCCTGAAGCAACAAATAGGTGGGATATATATTCTCGAACGACAAATAGGTGGGATATATATTCTCGAACGTAGACGTTTAGTGTTTGAGGGTTATGAAGGGGGTGGGTTGGGGGAGGGAAACCGTTGGTGTGCGGACAAGAGATGCGGACACGTAGACAAACGAAACGTCTTTGTCTTACTATACAAGTAAACTCAGTGTAAAATCTTAGGTGTACATTCACTATAGTAGGCCTCAAACAGAAAGACTAAATGAAGTGAATCATGCTATTAGAGAACCAGGTCGGTACAACGATGTTTACCGTAATAAAGCAAGAAATAATACCCATTATCAGGGAACATATATACATGGTGTACAAAGTTAAGTAGACAGTTCTCCGTGAATTTAACAAAAGTAAAGAACCTATATTGAAAATTTTAATATCAAGACAGATCCATATACGGGTCATCAACCTAAAGACACAGTATACCGTTTAAATAAAAATCAAAAAAATTCCTTAGAAGTATTACAAAAGGTATTACCGACATGGTTAAATGTAAGGGTGGTTGTCATATTCTCTCAAAGGAAAAGTGGTGGGGAGAGGTCATAAACAATAAACATTTGAAAAATTACTACCGGTAAGACTGGTCACACTCCCATGGGATAACATCAAAATTAAACCTTCAGAGATTGTTAATCACTACTACTCGTACAAAAGAACACGGATCACTGGTGGACATACGGAAGAAACGTTTCTATAGGTAAATATAGAAGACGGTAAAAAGATAAAGAAATTTTTAACTCAACAAACATATAAAACCTTTCATTCAGGACGATCAAAGTAGTTAATGTTTATAAAATAGGGTAAGACACCCAACAAAAAAAAAAAAAAGTAAATTAAATATCAATAAAAAAGACATGTCTTCGGACGTTTAAACTAATCTAATGTAAACAAATACAAATGAAAATATTGTCATAATAGAAGACACTTGATTTAATTTTGATAGGATTGTCAAGAGGTTACGAAAGCTTGAAGACCGGAAACACTAGACTCAAATGTAATACTTCCTTTCCTTAATTTAAAACTTTTCTCTTGGTCCTTTCCTTTCTTCTTTTTCATTATACCGTTCTAAGGTCCCCTTTGTTCTTCTTTATCGTATATCTTATCTCTACCTCTTCAAAGACAAGAGACACGTGACAAGAGTCTTTACCGATGTTTTGTCATTGTTAAAGTCTCCTCGGCAGACAGTTATATCAGACTGTACATACAAAGGTTTTCAGTGGTCGATAGAATCTTCTTATCAAAGAGAGTCTTTTCTCGTTCTCTCTCTTCTTGTCTCTGTTTGTTCCTCTCTCCCTAAAATTCCGTAATTGAATGGGTCAATACCTCTGACCGTTTAGACGTCCTGTCAAACCGTCTGGTCTTTTGGTCCCTTCTCAACTATACCGTTGAGTTCAAGTTTCCGTCTGACTCCTCCGGTTTAAGAGAGAATAAACCCTTGGAGTCAGACAAAAGGAAATCCGGAAGTTAAATAACCGACTTCGGGTTGGTATAATACCTCCCATTATACGAAATGATTTTCAGATGACTAAATTTACAATAGGAATAAATTTTATATGGAGAATCGTCGTAGGGCTGAACGTGAACTGGTTGATGGTACCGGATTAGTTCGACTGTGTATTTTGACTGGTAGTGTGTTTTATGATGTTATTTACACTGTCTAAATAGAATCTTTTTTTGTGTTTTAAATGACAATCTTCATCTACAACCTTTCCAATGTCGAACTCTCAATAAAACTTCACCACCTTCCTCCAATTGGATTCAAACCGGTCTTTCCTCGTTACGGTCTCCACCCACCTACACCGAGTATCGAGTTACCCCATTGACTCGACCGTCCACAAACTCCACACAGACGCCCACACAAACTAAATAAAGTCACACCGAGACAAGTTGAGTCACGTCGAAAGATACGAATGGATCACTAAGAATACTTGTTTTAGTACGTGATCCCTTGGATTTTAAACAAGACGAATTTAAAAAGAATTACACAGTTAACACAACCTTGTTTGAGAGTGAAATTTTTGTTTTTATTGACGTAAACTTAAATACCACTATCCAACTCCCCTTACTTATCTTAATGGTCCTGAATACGATAGTAGTTACAAGGAACGTTTCCTCAGATTGAGGAAACGACTTTCCTTTTCACTACCCGTCCTCTTAGGTTTTTATATATCTCCAGACGGAGTCCGTGTGATCTATGACTCATCCATCAGTCTTTTCTAAATAACTTACTGACACATTTGCTCATTTGTTTCCTTAATAATAGCACTTATCTTTAACTTCACTAAAAACGTAGTCCGTCATCTTAAGATTCAACCGTAACTAACGAATGGACTCAATTTTTCTTCTAGTAACGTAACTAGGTTCCATCTTCTAGTACTTGTAGTACCATTCTGTGTCTTGACTATGTGACATATATAGATTCCTATTCCTTGATTTCCTTCATTCTTTCCTTTATTTGAATACTCCTTCTTATTGTCTCTCTTTCTCCACCCGTCTCTCTTGTACTCTCCACACTTTCGTTCTCTGTAGGGTTACTCCTGTTCTTCGAGGTCCCCTCGACTTCCTACCGGTCGACTTTCGAAAACTTGGTCACCGGACATTCACTGTAGTGCCTGGATGGCATGAAGTATCGAGATAGAGGTCATCACTACAAGTTGGGAAACAACCCCTGACACCGGTAAATAAACTAAGGACAAAACCAGTCGAAACAGATCTTTTAACCCACCCACACTCGGGTAGTACCTTTATGAGGTCGACTCTCCACCCCTCCTTTAATCGTAAAAGATAAACGGGGAGTTCATGGTACTTTTAGCATTCGTTAGTTTAATCCAATTATATCGGTTCGAGAAGGATTGTTAAACTTGACATTTTGTCACCTTACCCGACGATGTAACGTTTCATACTATACATGGACGTGGATTCTGGTCTCCTGTGTAATTACAACGGTAACGAAAACAACCATAATCAAAATAATAGTTATTCTACAACAGTTTTCATCAGAAATTAATGACCTCTCTAGTCTAAGATACAAGGAATTCCTTTTGCACTTTAGTGGAGACTAAAAATATAAAATACCAGAATAATTTGTTAACTTAGTGTCTTTTTGAATTTATCAAATAACTTAAATTAAACAGGAATGAACGGGTATATACATGGACTGTCAAACCAATGAACCCCTGTTAAATAAAATATATACTTTAGTCTAAAGATGTCCATCGTACTTCTCGACGTAAATTTCTTGTATGTGTTAAGAATTTGGAAATCGTTCGTGACGAAATGAGGAGATACCGAATGAATCGTAGTTATTAAAGGTGGATTGACCTACTATCTGGGGTCCAGAACAATATTACAATGAAGGAGTTTTACACTTCAATTTTATTTTTTGGTTTTTGTGGGTTAAAGTCAAACGATCTTTGACATTAAAGTTTGAAGTCTTAGATATTCTTAGTATACCCTATGAATTTGAATTCTAAGTCTCAGGGATCGGGACCAGGACCTTTATATATATAAAAAATCATCTAAACCCCATTCTTCGTCCTAAACACAGACTTAGTTGTGACATCTCTAAGGTTACGTCTGTTAAACACCCAGTGTCAACTTTTTATCACCGGACCTTACTAGTCAGGATGGTCAACTAATTAAACCAGTACAGTCATACTGACTAATTAAAAAGTAAGTTAGTTGAGTAAACTTGACTTTCTATTCAATTTAGTTTACTGTGAGACCAATATTCGTATTTGTATTGAAGTAACATACCGTAATCTAGTTACAAAATTGAAAGGTCGTCGAGTCAACGACCTAGATATTTAAACATTGATATAAAGGAGTGATACAACAAATTTTCTTCTTGATAATTTTATAATGTTTTGTTCAAAATTTACACTTCTGAATTACCGTCTTATGAGAGTCACATAATACCTTTAATTTATTAATCATACTCCCCTTAACTAAAGTCACAATACATTTTCATGTACAAAGATACGATGTTCCTCATCGAACTTAAGACTATACTAAACTAGATGATAAAAATATGACTTATACGTAATGACCTTTATCCAGTGTCGTCCTTCTGTCTAATTCCGTCAAATTTCCTTTTATCTTTGACATCTTTGATATTTTTTATTTAAACGTTAATGTTATTCTCTCGTCTCGACAGAGAAAAAGAAACAAATGAGTCGTCGGTTATATTAGTAAGAGTTAAAGTGTATACACAATTGGGAACGTAGAGGACTACAGAAGAAAGTGTCAGAATTTTCTATCTGTCGTATAAAGAGGACCAAAATTATGACCTCGTTTCACACAAATCGTGATACTCGTTTACACCCCGGTTTATGTGGTATTTATAATTTGAATTATTTCGTATTGGGGGATGATAACATTAACTCCCAATTCTGGTTTTTCTTTTTTTATTTTCTCCTCCGTCTCTTCTATTTTGTTCATTTATACTCTCCTATACTCACTTATTTATACTTTTTTGTATATGATAAAATTGCCTACTGAGTTTCATATTAGTACTAAATGTAAAGTAGTAATAACTATAAAACTATCAAGTCTGAAATTTGAAACATAATTTTAATTGTTAACGGACGGTGTGTCGAGAAGGAAATATGGTAAGGTCGGGGTAAAAGAAACAATAAGGAGACTATATGGGGAGTTCGAGAACAGAGTTCTAGGAACTTGAACTAGAAAGGGAAGGATATAGTATAAAGAGGGTTTGGATGTATCAAGTGAAAGTATGAGAGTAGTCTAGGAAGATTTTATAGAGGTGGAAGGAACTTGAGAGAGAGATTTCAGTGCAGAGTCTTAAAAACCGTCCCCCAGGACACAAAAGATTCCCTCGAAACTGAAAGAAGTTTTCTAACAACATTATATTTATTTCTTCTCATGAAGTGGGTAATTACTGTCAGACGAAGTATAAGACTCCGAGGATCTCTTTTAACCCAGTTAGCCTCAACCACTACCTGTCCCTCCGGACCGCACGACGCTAAGTACCCCAGTGTCTCAGTCTGTGCTGACTCGCTGACTTGAATTGACTTACAACTACTTCCGGTGGATGACCTCTTACTTTTTACTACGTTTATGTAGTTCTATTTCAGAGTACCAGTGATAACGATGAGACCTTTTAAGGACGTCAGACTTGTAATTCTGATCCACTATAAATTCGCTCCGATAGTACTGTTGCACCATCGTTTACGGGAATCAATTCTACCATATACGAATCAGCGAGACAACACAGGCTGAGACGCTGGGAAACCTAACATCGGGCGATCCGATGGGACAGGTACCTTAAAAAGTCCGTTCTAATGATCTAATGACCTCACCTAATAGTAAAAGAGGACGTCCCTATTGGGACTGGTACAGACGACACAGAGAACATGACGTCCGTCTAAGAAATGGGTAACTCGGTAGTCCCTTCGGATTAATTCTACCTGAGGAACTGTTTGTCAAATTCAGTTCGGAATTAGTCCGGTTTCCTTATTTATGATATCGAGATCGACTTTCGTCATACCGACATCGACAACTCGACTCCACAGGGACTTTGACTGTATCTACCACCGTTATTGTTACTGGAACTAAGAATTACATTCGGAAACCTACCTGTCTGTCATAAATTGTAAAACCCAAAAAAACAAACAAACAACAACAACAAAAATTGACTCACCGGTCGTCAGGGTCAAGTCGAGTTTTAGTGTTCATTTACAAGGTACGATAAAAACAGGTAACTCCTAGGATATTGTTTTATGATGTTTGAACCGAATATTAGTCGTCTTTGAATAAAAAGTAGTAGACCTCCGACCTTCAAACAATAGTCTCACGATCAAACCAGTTCCCTTCCGGGGGAAGGTCAAACTTCTGAACACTATCACAGGGTTGTATCACTTTACCAGAGTTCTTGTGATTAGGGTAAGTCCTCCCGGGTGGAAGTACTGAATTCGTGGAGGGTTATGGAAATTTATTCAGGAATATGAAAGTGTAACTCGTAATCCTAAAGTTATATACTAAACCCCATCCATGTTTATAAATCCGTTAACATGTGTATGCATACGAATTACCGTATCTTGGTGAAGAATGAGGGATTGAGAGGTTAGGTTTGAATCGACGAAATATGTCTTTCTACTAACTTTTCTCCGATTTTAGAGAGACTGACGTTCTTCCCTGTCTCTGGAATTACTGGGTAGTCTATACGACTCCTTGAAGGTCCTTCCCTCCTTGAGTAAATATTAAGACAATTTATGTTCACGTTTTCAGTGGTATGGTAGTCCGAGACATCCTTCTGACAGAAGAAAGTTGACTACCACTTTCCTCCGATTCCTCTGGACACTTACTCTGGTAAACTCGAATAAGTCACACGATTACAGTGAAGGTGACGACTTTACATATTACCAAGAGGTAAGAACTCCCTTCACCATCGACCTGAATATGGTTGATGAAGACTAACGAGGAGTTGGGTAGAAAGTCAGAAAACGACTCACCAGGTTGTCTTTAACATATCTTAGAGTCCTCTCCTTTTTTAAATCTTGAAACTAATTCCAATATTTATATTGTTCGTATTATCTCTATATCCTACGAGTGTATCGTTGGAATGTACTGGTAAGGTTCCCTCGACCTCCGAATACTAGTTAAGTTATCTCAACGAAGAGACCCGAAGACCAAGTTCTACCGTCTCATCTTCGTGTATGTGAGTAGAAAACGTTCTTGTGACTTTGACGTTGATCGACAACTTGTCGGTAGACGTCCTCCTACGACCTTGGGTGGTTTTTTACTAGGGAGTACAGGTTTCTGTTTCTTTTTCGATTATACTCTACCATCCGCCCCGTGTTAATACTATTTTTGTTTAGGGTATGGGTGATCCACCCACTGAGTGTTTGACCTCTTATTGTCGTGGTTTCAAAAGGGTGGTAACACTTATAAGACTCGGGGTGTAGTCCGAAGTGTTGAACCCTTAGACCGTTTCCCTGACCCTTACGGGTCCCTTAGACTGGAACTTTAGATCGTCTTAAACTAACATCCTGAAGGAAGGTGTCCTGACCCCCTTTATCTCTAAGGTGGGAACCTCCCGTTTTGTTTTAGAACGTGTTTGGTTCTGGGTCTCCTTTCTTCGTGACTACGGTGTCCTCTGGGTCGGTCTGGACGATCACGACCTCCCAGAAGACACCTCCGTAACCAACCGTCACCGAGTAGTGTCCCTGTCCCCTTGACCATCTTCGTCAAGACCTTCCAAAGGGAACCGTATTCAGGGGAACTTCCAACGGTAATAGGGATGGTATCTTGGACATCTGGGGTCCCGACCCAGTAGAGCCCGGTTTGTTAATTGTCCCTCCCTCGTGTTGAGATGAGTGGTCTTCTATTAACCTAATTTTGAAATGACTTGTTCCAGGATGGGTGGTTTCGTACTATATCAAAAAGGGTGGTTCAGGGAGGGTAGTCCTTCGAGGGTAATCCGATTCGAATGGAGAATCGGAGTAGGTTGTCTCCTGTCTGTCTTTTTCGTTCTTATTGTTAACGAATTCGATCTTACTTTCGGTGTAATACCTTTCAATTAGTCCTATTTTTTCATCTCTCAATTTAGGATCTCGTTCCTTGTACTATTTTAGAGTCTTTCTGTTGATTTACTTCACCTATATCCGTTCGAAGGACTTTTTCTTAAGTCTTATTACTATCACTTCTACTGGGTCCTAGAGTCTTCGTCTTAACTTTTCTACGTTCTTTACAAATAGTTTCTGAATCTTCTTGATTTCTTCTTTGTTTGTCTCTACTTGCACAAAAATCTTTTTTAATTATCCTTTTATTTACACCGTCTCCTTACCTATTCATTGGACCTCCTCTCTTACCACTTTTAGTGACCACGTCTTATCTGGTCATCTTTTATCTTTTTCTTTTATACTTTTTTTTTTTTTCTTCTTCTTCTTTCGGATTCTCTGGAGACCTTGGTAAAATTTATATGGTTGTAAGTATAATATCCCCAGGGTCTTCCTCTTCTCTCTCTCCTTTCCTGGATTCTTTTATAAACTTCTCTATTATCAACTTTTGAAGAGATGATAACCTTTCTTTTTATCAGTGGGTTCAGGTCCTTCGTGTCTCTCAGGATCCATCTATTTGGGTTCTTCCTCGAGTTATTCTGTCTGTCATTAGTTTGACTGTTTTCAATTTCTGTTTCTATTTTATAATTTTTGTTGTTCCCCTTTTATTGTTTATTGTATGTCCCTTAGAGGGTATTCCAATAGTCGACTAAAGAGTTGTCTTGGAGATGTTCAGTTTTACCTTACCATACTATATAAATCTCACTACTTTCCTTTCTCGGATGTTGGTTTTTATGAGATGGGTCGTTCTGAACAAGTCTCAACTACCTCTTTAGTTTTGGAAATGTTTGTTCGTTTTCAATTCCCTTAAGTCGTGGTGATATGGTCGAAATGTTGTTTATGATTTCCTTGAAGAAAACCGTCTTTTGTGTTCTCTTCCTTTTCTGACTGTGTTTTCTTCGGGTTTTGTTAATTCTTTTGACATTATCCTATCACAATCAGTGAACCTACCCAGACTGAGAAACACCGGGGTACCTGACATCGGACGGTCCGAGGAGACAGGTACCTGAAGACGTCCGTTCTTTCGACCTCACCCACCGGCAAGGGAAGAGGTGCCCTAGAAGGGTTGGGTACTTACCTTGGACCCAGAGGACGTAACGTCCGTCTAAGAAATGGTAGACTCGATGGTATGTATAGTATTGATGAAATTTACCTTTTACGTGGTTGGTTTTCTGCATCTGACCGACCCGTCTACTTTTATACGTACACACGTGAGGGTTAATGATGTGGTGAGATGAATGGGAGGTTTAGCATACATTAATAAAATATAACAATCCAATTAGTACAAAGGTAATACCGAACGTTAACATTAATAGAAATAAAAGGAGACCGATAGTTAATACTTTTGAGTATTTGTAGAAAATGATAACACTAATACATTGATAGTAAACAAATTATGGTAACATAGTACTGACCCCTTGTCTTCTATTATCTTAAGATATAGTGATTCGATGGTAAATTATCTTTTAGGACGTGAATGTAAAATTTTTAGGTCTAAGTATAGTCTTAGTAGAACTTAAAAAAACTTCTTACGTTTACGGAACATAATGAAAAAGAGAGGTTTCGAGGTCTACATAAAGATTACTCGGGGATACAAATTTTTGTTGACCTGATATACTACTAGAAAATAGATCGAACAAAATGAAAAAGATAAAGTATAAGTCACGAGGATAAAGTCAATCAAATACAAAAGGTCAAAGAAACAGAGAAAAAAAAAAGGAAACTATAAGAAAGAGTTCGGAAAGAACTCACATCACCTCTAAAAACATATATCTAGTCATATATATATATCATACATAATATATTAATATACAAAATCTTTTATTTTAAAAATGGATCGATTTCTCAAATACTGTAAAACTAAGGTGAACAAACTGAATAATGTATATCTTACGATCTAAAGATTAAATATAAGTGGGTTTTGAAACTAATCAATATACATGAAACCGTAGATCATAATAACGATTTTCAGACCTTTCAAGTAATAGAAACACTAAATTTTTTTTTAACTTACTCAGAACTTTGAAGATTAGGTTAAGAATCTTACATTTCTTTGTAATACAACATTTTTTCTTATGACGTTTTCAATTAATTATTAAAATTAATTAATTATGATTTAATTATGAGTAAAACAAGTTGAAAGTGTATTAAATTACGATCACAGGTAATAAACAAAAGTATGGAATAAGTTCTAAGATGTAATAAAAATTAACGTGACTAGTCGAAGTCGACGTACGTTGTTTAAGACCATTTAAGAGAAAAGTAAAAATCAGATAATGTCTATAAAGATAAAAGAACACCGAAGAGTTCATGTGGGTATTAAAATTTTACTTGTAAATCAAAGGTTCATGTACTTCATAAATTTCATAGAAACTATAATTAAAGAATAAATTTCCGAAAAAAGAACGTTAGTGGAAAACACAAGAAAGCCAAGAGATCAAAATAACAATTTCGGATTGAGGTCATGAAACCGGTGGAGTACGCTTCTCAACTGAGTAACCTTTTCTGAGACTACGACCCTTCCTAACCCCCGTCCTCCTCTTCCCCTGCTTTCTCCTACTCTACCGACCTACCGTAGTGACTGAGCTACCTGTACTCAGACTCACTTGAGGTCCTCAACCACTACCTGTCCCTCCGGACCACACGACACTAAGTACCCCAGCGTTTCTCAACCTGTGCTGACTCACTGATTTGACTTGACTTGACTTGAATCCGAAAGTTACTGTTTCAGTTTCTAGAGAGAATCATTTATAGTGTAACGTAAACTTGTACACACCCAATAAAAGTTTATAGAAAACTATAACTAAAGATTGTATTAAGGAGTCACTATTCTCTTGTCTGAGACGTACTAAAGTTATGGAAATCTGGTAGTTCAAAAAACGTGGATCAGAATACAGGGACCTATACAACGTTAAATATCAAATATTAGATACCATTGAACTTATCTTAAACATAGAACGACAACATTCTTTTAACATATTTAGAATTGATACAACTTAACCAAGTATCACAAAAAGTCTAGATGATATAGGAAGATGAAGAGATATATAATTAAGATAATTAAAAACTCTCGACTTATAACTTAGAGGTTGATTTTTAGAATTAAATAGATTAATTTTTTATTAACATTTTTTTCCATATTTTATTCCAACGAAGAGGATATCTGGGTTGATAAAATCGGTGTCACCAACATTTATATCACACAAAGTGTCTGACTACCACGAACTATAATGACAGAACCTGTAACGGTCACGGAAGAAAAGACAAAATGATCGAGGTTCCTAGTTCTAGTTAAGTGTCAATAGTCGTAACCAAAATGTGAGTCGTACCAGTAGTCTTTTGGTGAATTACCAGAATTCATCCTTTCTTCATACTTGTCTATTGACTCCCTGTTCTAAGAGTCATTTCACCTTTCAAGTCACTACCACCCCTCTAACTATGTTTCCAGGGTGTCCAGGTGCAATGAGTCCTATACTTACTTACACCGAGTCGATACGCACACGTAAACCAAAGGTATACGTACACGAGTTTCCAGAGGTGTTCATTACGGTGGTTGAAATTTTAATTAGGTCCAGTGGAGTATAAACGTAAGAAGTCTCTTATAGATGGTGAACAAAAGAAGAAAGAACATAGAAATTAGGATGGAGTAATATGGACGAAGAGGTCCGAATCGAGGTTTGGTTTTTGCACCGGAGAGAAAGGGGNGGGGGGGGGGGGCGGTTAAACTGGACCCACGAAAATAAGGGTCTGTTAAGAAAAACCATGACAACAACCAACAACAACAACAACAACAACAAATGGGAGTCAGATCGAGTGTTTGCAAGTACGAACGAGAATATCCGGAAAGAGAGACTTTTTACACCAATCTGATTCTTCTCTCCACCACTGTAGTCTTAATTCCGTTATCTTCATCCTTGCCTTTCTTCCTCTGCACAACGACGAAAGTATGACTACATGACTTTACTTATTTGGTGCCAGTCTTTTGTCTAAACCCCTTCTTCTCTTACTCCTCCTACATTTCACTGAGGGTCATAAGGTCGAGATCACGAATTATGTGGTACCACGGTAAAAGACTCTGACTTTTATGTCTTCTCTCTTGTCCCCCTTCCACCGATCAAATCAAAACTGGGTACTCTTATTTGTCCGATTGTGTCAGAAGAGGGAATCGATACTAATAAGGACAGTGTTCTACTTGATTCTCGATATATAAAAGACGTCCTCGTGTCAATAAAAATTCTATCTGTTCTTTTAACGTTTTCTTTGGGTGAACTCTCCTGATAAGAACTGGGTGAGACACGGGTCTCAAAACAAGGAACTCCATTAGATCAATACACGGAAAATACTTAGACAGACAAGGAACTTGAATCTTTCTTTCGTTCCAATAGGTTTCTATTTAATAAGTAATCCGGAAAATAAAAGGGTTTTCGTGGAATACATCCCGTTCTTACCAAAGGCGATTTTGTTATTAAGTACTACACTATAAATGAACTGAAACTACAAAAACATCGTGTAGAGGAATCGTGGATACTGTGACTGGATTAGTTGGAACGAACTTTAACACTTGTCGCGAGCTTACTGTCCTTTGTGAAAGAAATATATGAAAAGAGAGTCACTTTCGTCGAATTACTAAAAATTCCTTTTGGTCTAAAAATTTTTTAGTTAAAAGGTACAAAAGAAATAATTAAGTTAGTGATAATTAATCCGTGAATGGTACAAAGAAGTACAGATTCGGGATTAAAAATAGTCATTGGGGAGATAAGAAGATAGATAACAGAGAGATAAAATTAATTAGTTAAGAAGGAGTCCGAGAGTTAAGTAAAATACACGACGAAACTTATCTCGTAACACACCGGAAAGGAGGAGGGGTCACTCTCCAGATCTTGAAGGAACCCTTGTCCCCAAGATCGAAAACTCTAAGTACGTATGAGTAGTTCTTAGAAGTCAATATTCAGTTTCCGTCTTTATGTTCAGTTTAATAAAATTCTTCTTTGTATCTTGTTCATTCATTTAAACGGAGTGGATTCCACTTCTGGTTCCATATATTTAATAAAAGACAATACCTATCTGAATTCATGCACAATTTACTGTACTGAGATATAGAAGTAGAGCTGAGAGAGAGATGGACTTACTAGAATTAATAATACATATTCTACGGTCATCTTTTTAGTTGGGTACCTTAGGTCCCCCTCTTTATATAAGACCCGATCCTCCAAATCTCTTCACAGTCCCTAGTTCTGTACGAAACTTATTATAAGATCTACAATGAGAATGAAATTTCATAGATATTGTTTGAGTTAATGGAATTCATTAACATAACTGAATAGATTGTCCCTTTATAGTCCCTCTTACACTAAAGTCTGTGTCAACGAAAATTCTAAGTGTGTCCTAGTTGTCTTGAGAGATTAAAAAGTCGAGACAAAGGAGGATGAAAAACCAAAGTACAGAGGAAGACGTTTGTCTAAAGGAGGTACACCGACCACCTCGAACGATAAGGGTGTCGGTGTTAAAGTGTAAGATGGTTGAATCGGGTACATCTTTTCTTTCAGTGAGAATAAAAGTATAGAGTTCAAAACCTTTGTAAGTCTAACCGGAATCAAACCAGTTAGTCAGTAGAGACTTGTTCGGTACCACAGATTCTGTTAGGTACTGAACCATTCGGACTTAATGTAAGTTGGAACCCTTGTTTTCTCAATTCTACCCCTTTTTGTTTTGTTTTGTAAAGTCCCAGGGTTTAGGTGGTTTTACACACCGTATAGACATCTCTCTCTTATCAACTTATCTGACAGGTCCATCTTATAACGTACGAGTTTCATAATTTGTCAAGTTATTTATAAAAAAATTCAGATAGAAACAGTCTACAATACGATTCACGACTCTGATTTTTCTACTCATTCTTCGTCATGGATGGAACTACGTTGTTTAAAAGAGAGATATCGATATCTGAATTTCGTATAAATATCGTGTTGTACCGTTTTGTTTTTATTTATATAGGGTAACCCCTATGGTACACCCGTGGATTAGGTACACCGACTCCGTTCCGATATCTCTTCAGTCTATTCTGAAGAACCTCTTTCACTAAAGACTGGACTTAATCTTTTCGACTTAGTCTTAAACGACCTTCTGTTGTACCTCTATCTTCTCCCACACACCAATATGTACTATTGTGATAACCATATTGAGACGTACCACATGTCCATTCTCGTCCTCTCCTTTTCAGGACCTTTCTATTAGTCCCCTGATTATACGACAATCTGAAATGGAGTATCCCTTACATAATCCTCCTCTTCACTGATCGGGTCTGACAAGAAATGTGTATAGTAAAACTGTTAAGACTTCTTTCTCTCCTGTTATTTATTTATTTATTTATTGTTAACCTATTTTTAATGTCATAAGGTTCGGTCTCTTCTTCCGGACTCTATCATACTTCCGTCATCCTTACCTTTTCTGTTTCTAATCCTTCTATAAATGTCCTTATTTAACTATCTTGACTTCCTGTCCCTTCGGAACATTTAACGTCAGGTACCTCAACGTTTCTCAACCTGTACTGACTCGTTGACTTGTTCTGTTCTGACTAAAGGACCTATACCCTTCGCTCCCTCTTCTTGGTTTTTACAGAAGGTCTCATGGTCGGTTTTTATAACCCACCGATAACCTCCTTATTGGTTCATTTTACACTACTCAAACTACGTAACATCTGGTAGATCCACCTTGATCTATACCTTGTCGGATCCACCTTGTCGGACTAAAACCTACTCAGACTTAAGTCCCATTTTAGAGTCAACCCTTATGTCTTTATACTGAATGGTAATACATTTTTTACTCACTCAAATGAGTCCCTCTTGGACATATCACCCAGTTTCTACCTAACTCCTTCTCTCCTTATGATAGTAATTTCCATACCTATCTTCTGTAGGTATCCTATCTACATCCTACTCAGCCTCCTGTGTAATTTTGTGTGGTTGTTGACTTCTTACGTCATAGTTTTCTGGTATCTTATCTTTTAAACTTCACTCCTATTAATCATAATTTCATTCGTCTCTCTAGGTACTTTATTTAAGTATGTTACAAACTGTTAATCTTAATCTTTTGGGATAATTTCGGGGTAACTCCAATAAAACCTCCGATTCTTATATTTCTCTAAGAAGAGAAATCTCGACACACTAAAGGATCGTCATGAATTGGTGGAACTAACGTTAAAACGACCCTTCTACTTTTTTATTTTATTTTTCCTATGTATAATGATGATGATAATGATTCAACGTAGTCAACACAGGCTGAGACACGCTGGGGTATCTGCCGTCGGGTGGTCCGAGGGGACAGGGACCCCAAGAGGTCCGTTCTTGTGACCTCACCCAACGGTAAAGAAAGAGGCTACGTACTTTCACTTTTCACTTTCACTTCAGTGAGTCAGTACAGACTGAGGATCGCTGGGGAACCTGACGTCGGATGATCCGAGGAGACGGGTACACTAAAAGGTCCGTTCTCATGACCTCACCCAACAGTAACGGAAGAGACTTTTTCCTATGTATCCTTCCATGTCTACCATTCCTTAGATGGGTGTTACGTCCTCTGACTCCTAGTAAGGGTCCTAGGTCTTCTAGAGGACCTCTTCACTTACCGATAGGTGAGGTCATAAGAACGGTTCTCTTAGGATACCTATCTCCTCGGACCACCTGATGTCAGGTACCCTAGCGTTTCTCAGCCTGTACTGACTCGTTGATTGTGCAAGTGTCCTATTTTTATGATATCCTCCTTCTCCTTGAAACTCCTTCGTCTACCTTATATTACTACTAGACTGATACTACACTTCGGTGTGTGTATCGTCAACCGTAATTTATACCAAGGAGTTCTATTTCATTGTCTCGTTTTACCTAACGTTTCTCGACCTGTCATGACTCACTGATTGTGAATAAGAAAGCGAAAAGTCCGTCCATATTTTTATTTTTATCTGTACGAAGAGATATCGAACCGAATATCAAGCATATTAGTTTAACTCCAGGTTCGATTTATCCTTACGTTATCTCCGATTTTATTTTGACTCTCTGGTATCTCGAATATTTCACGAGTGTCTTTTATTTTATCTTTTACCTCTCCTGTGTCATAATTTCCAAGGATACTCCAGGAGTTCTAACCCCCACCCCACCCCTTCTTGAGTCCTCAACTCGTCCTTCTGTCTGCTCACCACTATTCCCTCACCCGATAAACTCAAAGTCTAAGTCTTGTTGTGGAATCTACTTTCACCGGGTCCCGTACGTCTCTTCACTTCGGTGACTTAAATTCTTCGACATCTTTAGAGTTCCACTCAAATAGGTTAACACATGTGTATCTTTATATTTAGGGAAACTCTCTCTCGTTTTTTCAGATGATCTGACACTTTCACTTCAGCGAGACAGCACAGGTTGAGAAACGCTGGGGTACCCGACATCGGATGGTCTGAGGAGGCAGGTACCCTAAAAGGTCCGTTCTCATGACCTCATCCAACGACAAAAGAAGAGGTCCCCTAGAAGGGCTGGGTCCTTAACTTGGGTCCAGAAGGTGTAACGTCCATCTACGAAATGGCAGACTCGGTGGTCCCTTCGAGTGATCTCGACCGGGGTTTCAGAAACTATTTATTTCTCTTCTCTTACCTTAAAACGACCCATTACCGTCTTTCTTTCTCTGGTGTACCTCCTGAATCTTAGGGGTTTCTTAAAAACACAAAAAAAACCAAACCACATGACGTCAACTTTTTCATTAGTCTTCTTTTCCAAATACGTATTCTCGGTGACCCCCTTTTTTTCCACTTTATTATTTCGTTTCCCGACTAGATAAATCACAGTTTAAGTATACTGTCTACAACTTGGACTAAGAAGTTCACTATGATGTAAACCTAAATAAAAGGGTGAAGACTCTAATTACACTCTCCCCTTTTTTCTAGAGAGACGATGATGAGGTTTCTAAAATGTCTGTTTCTCCCATTTTACTTAAGAATTTTAGTCCATAAATCTAGTAAGTAACTGACAAGTTAATTTGAAGTAAGTTGTTTATAAATAACTCGTTTACGACATATATTCTTTTCACACACGAACTATGACACGTTAAAGTGTGAACTCCAAATTAAAGTAGTGTTAAAAGGGAAGACTTAACGATTTATTGGAACCTGAAAAAAGTTTATAGTTTACGTTATATGTAGTTCTTAACGAAAGACAAATCCTTATATCCAATGTACCATTTAGGATTATCTTAATACCACGGTACCATAAAATTTTGTAAAAGTACACTTTATTTAGAATATAATTTGTTTGATAAAAGTTGTAAAGAAACGGTATATATACCGTTTAAACATCAAAGTCCTTTAATCTACTAAAATACATCGAAGTTTACTGGACAAGAAAGGATTGAAAAACAGAATAAGGGTAAAATATTCAATAAACTTATAGAAAACAATTTATATGTATCATTTTTTAAACCGTAAATCCTCTTTAAAAGATGGAAATAGAAGGTAATTTCCTTCTAATTTTATCATACGATCTATATAAGGTAAAACACCTAATTTATGTTATCTTTGACGATCATATAAAAGTAGAGAACCTTATGAATATACCGTATGACTAACTTTAACTTTTAATTGTCTTAACGATCAGAATTTATAATTGTATGTAGAAATCGTCTCTTTTGTTACACACGTTGTCAAATAATAAAACCGACAAGAAAAGGGTCGTCCATATAAGTGTCGGTTGCAACGAGACTTATGATACAGTTCTCTGGTTGTTCGAGTCTACAAATCCCTTACTCATTCACAAAGGAGTAGTAAACGTGAATCCCTTAAACATTTAAATTGTAACGTACGTAATCAATACCTCCTTAAAGGTAGTGTTTATAAATCCAAAGACACTATTGAGTTCGTGATAAAATCCGTGACACTAATACTTTTACTTAATCGATTCATGGGACAGAAAGATTTTGAAGGTAAGATCAACTACCTCCTTTTTGTTGTTTGTATATCTATTTAAGAAACATGATACTCTTTCTACTTTCTTATATTATATTGTCTTGTTCCAACACCTACGACAATCCTTTTCGAAATGACTCTTCCACTGTAAACTCAAATCTTGAATGATAACTGGATCTTACTCGTTACACGTCAAAACCTCTCTTCGTGATACGTGTCTTCATGTTCCAGGGACGCTACTCTTATTTAAGTCATACAGACTTCCTGTTATCCACTTATTTATATCGGGTCGTATTGAACTGGTCCTTTTTTTTCTCCCACCTATCTTACCTTTCTAAACACTAGTTTGTCTCTTTCCCGTTCTATCACATCTTCGGAGATCCTATACATTAGTCAAAGTCAAAATAAAATTCATTTTATCCTTCAGGTAACAATTAGACACAGAACAATTAAACGAAGAATTTGGTCGGTACTCCTTGAAACTCTCCATCTTCAAGAAGAAAGGAGTTGTGTCGTAGTAACAACAGCTACAAGTCAGTGATTCAGTACAGAATTGAGAAACGGTGAAGTACCCGAGGTCTTGCGGTCCGGAGGGACAGGGAGTGATAGGGGACTTCAAACGAGTTCAAGTACAGGTAACTTAACCACTACGGTAGGTTGGTGGAGTAGGAGACGGTGGAAGAAGTCGAAAACGGAAGTTAGAAAGGATCGTAGTCACAGAGAAGGTCACTCAGTCGGAAGCATAGTCCACCGGTCTCTTAACTTCGAGGATGACGTCATAGTCAGGAAGGTTAATTATAAGTCCTAACTAAATGAAATCTTAACTGACTAAACTAGATGAACATCAGGTTCCCTAATAGTTCTCAAAAGAGGTCGTGTTGTTAAACTTTCGTAGTTAAGAAACCACGAGTTGGAAGAAATACCAGGTCGAAGATGTAGGTACGTACTGATGACCTTTCTGACATCGAAACTGGGATTCCTGTAAATAACCGTTTCACTACAGAGACAAAAAGTTATGTGACAGATATAAACAATATCGAAAGCAATCTTCTCCGTTCGTAGAAGATTAACGTACCGACGTCAGTGGTAGACGAGGGTGAAAAAGAGGAAGATAATCGGTACTTCACTACCCTGACCTACGGTATTAGAAGTCAAAAACTTACAACTCAAAGTTCGGTCGAAAAAGTGAGAGAATAAAATGGGAGTCGTTCTACGAGAAGTCAAGGTGAAAATAAAAATGGTGATCTCACCATAGTAGACGTATAGACTCCAACAACTCTAAAGAGGACCTTTGGAACTAAGGTTCTACGGTTTGAGTAGGTCGAATCGTAAAGTGTACTACATGAGACGTATCTTCAATTTATTCTTCTCATTTTTATATGTCGGAACAGAATGAGGAAAGGGTTAAAACTTGTTCAGTCAACAAGGTACATTCTAAGATTAACAACGAAGAAATGGAACCATGTCCAAAGAGTCTTCTGTCTATTCTATCAGATTATAAGGGTAGAGAAAGCTTTAAAAGGTTTCAAACAATACTAAGTGTCTTAGTTGACAAAAACGTATCAGCTACTTAGTCTTCAACTATAAAAGACGTTAAGATAACGAAAAAGATACTAGGTTGTTGTATACAACCTTTAAACTAGAGACAAAGCAGACGGAAAAAATTTGGATATGGACCATGTAGACTTTCAAGAGTTAAGTTTATGATGACTTCGGACAACAAGTCAACAGTTCAGTATAGACTAAGACACTGGACACCTGACGTTGTACGGTCCGGAGGAACAGGAAGTGACAGAGGATCTCAAACGGGTTCGAGTACAGGTAACTTTGTCACTACGGTAGGTTGGAAGAGTAGGAGACAGTGGGAGAAGAGGAAGACGGAAGTTAGAAAGGTCGTAGTCCCGGAAAAGGTTAACCAACTGAGAAACGTAGTCTACCGGTTTCATAACCTCGAAGTCGAAGTCGTAGTCAACAAGGTTACTTTTATGTCCCAACTGAGGGAAATCCTAACTGACCAAACCAGAGGAACAACAGGCACACTGAAAGTTATTTACCCCAAGGGACCACCACGATCACCATTTCTTTGGTAGACGGTTACGTCCTCTGAATTCTCTGAACCCAAGTTAGGGACCCAACCCTTCTACGGGACTTCCTCCCGTACAATTGGGTGAGGTCATAAGAACGGATCTCTTATGGTACCTGTCTCCTCGGACCTCCCATGTCAGGTATCGCAACGTCTCTCAGTCTGTCCTGACTTCACTGAATCGTGTGTGGGTGCGTATGTCTCAGTAATTATCGGTTACCCTGAGGAGTTTGAGAACTGTCTTAAGTGACGACTTCTGATCGAACTTCCTAAAACTCGTATTGGAATGATCGTACCCTTCACTCACGTACGATCATTCCAGATCAACGAATTTGTACAAAATCATGACAGGAAGAAACCTGACCCTACTTGTGACTGAAAAAGGTCAGGACATCGGTGACGACCAAAGGACCGTATAATTCGCGTCGTGAAACCTTAAGATAGTGGAGTTGGTCGGAACCAGTATCACCAGGCAAACCAGTCTATATTGAAAAAGAAATAGGGAATAAACTACGTCAGACTTATACTTTCTAGTATATAATTCAATTCTTTAAATCGTAAGATACATACCCTTCTACGTTCGGAGACTCGAGTGACTTAAATAAGTAAGTATACATGGAGTCTACAGACCCCTTTTAGGACACAGGAATAAGTGAAACGAAGATCGTAAGGGGGTCGACGAGTCGTTTGTGAGACACCGCCGGTCACCGTCGTAGGTGACCTAACGTCGAAACCCTCGGGAGTAAGTTTAAACCTCCGGTCAACTACCGACACTGTAAATACCAAATAACTATACCGTCCCCCATGAAAGTAAAGTGTCCAAGTTAAATTATTACCGACTAGATAGTACTTGTGGAATAATGGTTTAAGTCTGACTTTAACTTCTTTCATCCCTTTTGGTGATCTGGTAAGTACATACTGGATTTAGTTTAGGGGATACTAATATGTTACCTTCACTCTTTATCTAAATTCCCGGATCTAGACTATCTATCTCACGGACTACTTGATACCTTACTCCAAGTACTGTAACATGTCCTCTGTCCCTAGTTCTGGTAGGAGTACCTTCTCTTTACGTTTTTTTGTTTTACCGACAGACGCCTCCGGAATGTTTATCGACGCTTTTCTTCTCTTCACTTTTCATTTCCTCTTTCCTTTCTATTTTCGTAGACTTACGTCTCAAGGTTTCTTATCGTTCGTCTTATTCTTTCGGAAGAAGTCACTAGTTACGTTTCTTTATCTCCTTTGTTTGTCTTACCCTTTCTGATCTCTAGAGAAGTTCTTTTAATCTCTATGGTTCCCTTGTAAAGTACGTTTCTACCCGAGTTCTTTCCTGTCTTTACCACACCTGGATTCTTTTCGTCTTCTATAATTCTTCTTTACCGTTCTTATGTGTTTTCTCGACATGTTTTTTCTAGAAGTGTTGGTTCTATTAGTGCTGCTACACTAGTGAGTGGATCTCGGTCTGTAGGACCTCACACTTCAGTTCACTCAGAATCTTTCGTGGTGATGCTTGTTTCGATCACCTCCACTACCTTAAAGTCACCTCAATAAAGTTTAGGACTTTCTACTACAACACTTTCACGACGTGAGTTATACGGTTGTTTAAACCTTTTGAGTCGTCACCGGTGTCCTGACCTTTTCCAGTCAAAAATAAGGTTAGAGTTTCTTTCCGTTACGGTTTCTTACGAGTTTGATGGTGTGTTAACGTGAGTAGAGTGTACGATCATTTCATTACGAGTTTTAAAAGGTTCGGTCCGAAGTCGTCATGTACTTGGCACTTGAAGGTCTACAAGTTCGACCAAAATCTTTTCCGTCTCCATTAATAACTATACAGATACCAAAACCTCCTTGAAACCCGTCGGACATATAACCTCGAGTCCCGACACAAGGACACAACGACCTCTTAAACGTACCATACAGAACGAGACCTTGAACAACCGGGAACCAACCACGAACCAAAGTCACATCCATACCTCCGCATATAGTATATACTTTGCTCAGTGGTCGGGTCCAAGTTACGTACTATGACCTACGAACCCCGACCACGTGACCCTACTGGGTCTCCCTACCATGCCCCTCCCTCCTCTCTCCCCCAAAGGCCTACCCCTTATACACATATAGACACCACCTATGTACAACTACATACCGTTTTGATTATGTTGTAACATTTCATTAATTGAAGGTTAATTTTCTTTATTTAAATAAATTTTTTTCTTTCTTTTTCTTTCTTTTCCGTCTCCTTGGTCTCTAGTTTAACGGTTGTAGGGGACCTAGTAGTTTTTTCCTTTCTCTTAAGTTCTTTTTTTGTAGATAAAGACGAAATAACTGATACGGTTTCGGAAACTGACACACCTAGTGTTATTTGACACCTGTTAAGACTTTCTCTACCCTTATGATCTGGTAGACTACACGGAGAACTCTTTGTTTGGACATACGACCAGTCCTTCGTTGTCAATCTTGACCTGTACCTTGTTGTCTGACCAATGTTTATCCTTTTCCTCATACAGTTCCGACATATAACAGTGGGACGAATAAATTGAAGATACGTCTCATGTAGTACTCTTTACGACCCGACGTTCTTCGTGTTCGACCTTAGTTCTAACGGCCCTCTTTATAGTTATTGGGGTCTATACGTCTACTGTGGTGGGAATACCGTCCTTCACTTCTCCTTGATTTTTCGGAGAACTACTTTCACTTTCTTCTCTGACTTTTTCAACCGAATTTCGAGTTGTAAGTCTTTTACTTCTAGTACCGTAGACCAGGGTAGGAAAGTACCGTTTATCTACCCCTTTGTCACCTTCGTCACAGTCTGAAATAAAACCCCCCGAGGGTTTAGTGACGTCTACCACTAACGTCGGGACTCTAATTTTCTGCGAATGAGGAACCTTCCTTTCAATACTGGTTAGATCTATCGTATAAGTTTTCGTCTCTGTAATGAAACGGTTGTTTCCAGGCAGATCAGTTCCGCTACCAAAAGGGTCACCAGTACATACCTACACTCTCAACCTGACACTTCTTTCGACTCGTGACTTCTTAACTACGAAAACTTGACACCACAACCTCTTCTGAGAACTCTCAGGGAACCTGACGTTCCTCTAGGTTGGTCAGGTAAGATTACTTCTAATCAGAACCCACAAGAAACCTTCCTTACTACGATTTCGACTTTGAGGTTATGAAACCGGTGGAGTACGCTTCTCAACTGAGTGACCTTTTCTGAGACTACGACCCTCCCTAACCCCCGACCTCCTCTCCCAATACTGTCTCCTACTCTACCGACCTACAGTAGTGGCTGAGCTACCTGTACTCAAATTCACTTGAGGCCCCCAACCACTACCTGTACCTCCGGACCACACGACGTCAAATACCCTAACCTTTCTCAGCCTGTGCCGACTCGCTGACTTAACTTGACTTCTTAATTTAATTAATTTAGTTTAGTAAGTTAGTATTTCCTTTAGTCAGGACTTATAAGTAACCTTTCTGACTACGACTTCGACTTTAAGGTTATGAAACCGGTGGACTACGTTTCTTTATTGAGTAACCTTTTCTGCGACTACGACCCTTTTTAACTTCCGTCTTCCTCTTCTCCCTCTGTCTCCTACTCTACCAAACGTAGTAACTGAGTTACTTGTACTCGTTCGAGACCCTCAAACACTACCTGTCCCTTCGGACCGACGTCAGGTACCCCAACGTTTCTCAGCCTGTGTTGACTCACGGACTTGACTTGACTTGAGATAGTTATGCCATCAATGACGAATAGAAACTAGTCGAACTCCTTCCTCTATCTACCCTGGGGTCTCATTTGACGACCTTAAGTAAGGGACACCTGTCTTGAGGTTTTATAGTTATCGTCGTGTTGACTCTCTCCTACGACCCGAGAAGAGTCTATTCTCTACTTTCTAATGGATAGATAGTAAGAACTTCAGTTCCTCTAGAAGGGATGATCTTTCAAGGGACCTCCAACTTTCCTACAGTTCCGAAAGGTACCCGTAGAAGTTACTTTAGGTAGAACCGACTCTCGACGTGTACATGTGTACCCTCCTAGGACTTTATATTGTTTATATTTGAGTCTTGGTCCGTTTAGTTTTACTAGCCGGTTTACTTTGGACCTTCTTTACGGGGTGTATTCACTGAATTTAATGAATACTAATTTCCATTGATTTTCCGGACTGAGAGAATGAATCAGAAGGACACAGATAAGTGTGTATAATAAAAAGGAGGATTATTTGTGAAATGAACAAAGTGAAGAAAGGTATAGACACCCTCAAGAAAAGACGTTTCGGTTTTCCGGTTCCGGAACAGTAACTGGTGAGAAGATCACCGTTCCCAAGTTGTGAGAACGACCGTACTATGTTGGAGTTAGAGACCGGTCTCTTGGCTTTGGGACGAATTCGACGACTTTCGACTCCGGTACGTTCTAACTCGAGAAGAGGTCCTGTGACCGACTTTGTCAGGGAAATACTTCCTGTACTGTCAAGAGTCCAGACTTCTGTTTTTAGTTCTCTCGAACACCATTGAGACTTTGGAGAAATTGGAAGACGATCTTTCATCGAATTAGTAGAGACGAGTACAAGTAACTGGATTCGTACAATGGTTTAGGCTTAAGTTATCGTACTCCATAACAGAGTGTCTTTTCTCTATTCGTAATAAAACGTTCGTTATATGTTAGTCTATCTAGTTGATTCAAACTGGACGGGACAAATCATAATGAATTTTGATAAAAGGAATGTCAGTCTCAATGAGAAGTCTCAAGTAAGTTACAATGTGTGTCGACTTCGTTTAAGTTTATTGTTTTGGACTGTAAACTTAAAAAAAAATTTTAAAGTTCTGATTTTATTTAAATATGTACAATAAAATAACCAGGTAATCCATTCTAGTATAGATAGTATATCCTTTCCTTCCTTCGAACCTCACAATGGGTCGTTCCTGAGTGACTATCTCTGTTATGATACCATAGTCGAAAACTCTTTTCTTTTTCGAATTAAATTTTCAGTTCGTGGTTCCTCTGTCCTCCGTGACGAGTTTAGACAGAGGGATAACACCACAAACCACTTGAAAATATTCAATACTCAACTGTACACCTTCATGCCTACTCCTTCCAAAGTTGACCTCCCCAAACCTTGGACCGGTAATATCAACAATGACAAGTCAATGATTCAATACGGGTTGAGAGACATTGGGGTAACTGACGTCGTACGGTCCGAAGGAACAGCAAGTGATAGAGCACCTCAAACGAGTTTAAATATAGTCCAGTCATTACAGTAGGTTAAGAGAAAGAGACAGTGTGGGAAGAGGACGGGAGTTAGAAAGGGTCGTAGTCCCAGAAAAGGTTACTCAACCGAGAAGGATATGAAACTTCTCGAAGTCGGTTTTCATAACTTCGAAGTCGAAGTCGTAGTCAGGAAGGTTGCTTATAAGTCCCAACTAAAGGAAATCCTAACTGACCAAACTAGAGGAACGTCAGGTTCCTTGAGAGTTGTCAGAAGAGGTCGTGGTATCAAGTTTTTGTACCTAAGAAACCGTGAGTCGGAAGAAATACCAGGTTGACAGTGTAAACATGCACTGATGACCTTTTTGTTATTGAAAATGATATGTCTAGAAACAATCGTTTCATTACAGTGACCAAAAATTATACTATAGATCCATACAGTAGTGAAAGGAAGGTTCCCCGTTCACAGAAGATTAAAGTGTCGACGTCCGTAGTAGGTGTCACTAAAAATTAAAACCAGTAATATCATTCTGTTCTATTTTTTCGTACAATTGTGACATAGAAGGACCTGTTACCCTTGAAACGAAGACTTTCCCAAGTCCACAATTTCAAGACCAGTACAGAGTCAAGAAACCAAGGTACCTCGTCCCCTTCTTTGAAACTAAGGTCTACAATAAATTTCAGTTTTAAAAGAGGAGACGTATACTAAGTGGACTTATTGAACGACAAAAACCAAACAAACAAACAAACAAAAAAAGACTTTTTGTCAAGTCATAGAACAATCTTTTTCCTGTCCCGGTAAACCCAGACCAAGAACTCACAGTTGAACTCACAGTTGATGTTTAACCGTGAACAGTAACCCGAAGGGACATCGAGTCAACCATTTCTTATGTGGAAGTTACGTCCTCTGGTGCCAAACTAAGGACCCAACCCTTCTATGTGACCTCTTCCCTATCCGATGGGTGAGGACATAAGAACCCGAAGGGGACACCGAGTCTACCATTTCTTAGGTGGACGTTGTACCCTCCGGACCCAAGCTAGGGACCCAACCCTTCTAGGGGACCTCTTCCCTTTCCGATGGGTAAGTGACCTCACCTGACCTCTTAAGGTACTCGTTTAAAGTGAGTGAAGTGAAGTACCCAGGAACGGAAGAGGGAGATATTCCTAATTTAGTTCACGACATCGACGACTGGAATTACGGGGGACCTTTCCTAAAGTCCCACCTCTCGTCTTTTCCCCGTGAGATACGACCCCTTTTTCGACTGTCCTGTGTAGAAGTCAATCAATCTATAAGAGGTCTCGGTTAATATAATCGGGTTAATAATACAGAGGTGTATAGAGCTTGTCGTGATTTTAGGGAGTCACTACTGACAAAAAACACTGATCATTTTTCGAAGTAAGTGGTCTGATCGTCTTTTCAAGTCCCTTTTCATATACGAACTCACGTACATGAGGGGGAAGTGGTTTTAGTGTATATATGACTGGAAGAAGGGAAGCTTGTCAGAGAGTCTCGACAGACTCCATGGCAGAGGGACCGACGTCAGGATAAAACAGGGTCAAGTCAGCGAGTCAACAAAGACTGAGAAACGTTGGAGTATCTGACGTCATGTGGTCTGAAGAAACAGATAGTAGTTGAGGACCTCGAATGAGTTTGAGTACAGGTATCCCAGTCACTACGGTAGGTTGGTAGAGTAAGAGACAGTACGGGAAGAGGAGGACGGAAGTTAGAAAGGATCGTAGTCCCAGAAAAGGTTACTCAGTCAAGAAACGTAGAGCACCGGTTTCACAGTGGTGGTTTATTTTAAATTAAGTGTCGAGAGTGGAACACGTTAATAAAATTCAGTTATCTTCAATGTTCTCACCAAATTACTGAATGAGAAACACCATAACAATCAATCTCCCTCTGTCCTAGATTTGTATCCATACAAACTGTTGACCCTAATACGGAAAATCGGAGACACATTGGTATGGACAGTTTCAGAGTACAGGTTTTACTTAAGGTCAACCCTTTGGTGACATTTTTATCGACACTACACCTATTACAACTATTTTGTACGGTATTGTTGACTATAATGTTAGACCTATACAGGTATTTAGGACTTTGGTTCTTCTTTCTTACTTACCTTAAAACCAAATTTAATGTATAAATATCTTCAGGATGAGAAACCTTTTAAAATTTACATACAATTCATCGGTATCGAAAATTGAAGTTGGGTAGACATCAATAGTCATAACATAAACTCGGTTCTTTCTTTCTTTTCTCTCTGCAACTTAGTGAATTGCCGGTTTTAATAAGTTATTTTAACTGTTAAATCATAAATAAAAACCAGTGAATGACGGACTTCGTATACGAAGATGTAAATTACAAACGTAAAGAACTATATTTCATTAACAAATTAATTAGTTCATCGACGAAATTTCTCTGTCATATTAGACAAAACTAAGAAAATAAGGACCCCTTTTAGAACCTATTTACCGTAAAGGTGACGAGAGTTAAATATAAACACATAAAGTCAGATAAGATTCACTTTCGTTCGTGAATTTACGTGGTAGTTTAACTTCTATCCGGGAGTCCTTTTCACCCGAGTAAACGTACGTCGAATATCACGAAAAACATTTTTATACAAACTGAAACGTGAAAAGGAATCATCGTTTACCCTTGTCTTATTCACATCACACGTCTTAAATCAACTGTCGAATTTTTGGAATTATCGTAAACCATGAAAAATACAATATATAAGGATTGTTACGTTTAAAATATCCTCTCATTTTAGAGATCATAAAATTTCTTTCTGTAAACGTACTAAAATCTGACTTTTTTTCAAGTACGCTATAGAGTTTTATATCGTTTCTATAAATTTTTTATTTATTGGGTGAATAAATCAAGAGTAAATTAATTTACATTCATTTTTAACTAATAACTCTTTACACATACGTTTTCACCTTTGTTGTCTAAAAAGATTTCTTCCCATTGATTAGATAAACTACCTTTTAATGAATTCCTAGGATATTCTTTTAAATTTTTTTGTTGTAAAAGAAACAATTTTTTTATTGGATATTTAGTAAAAATATTTCAGTCTTGTTTCTTGAAAAATTTTTTACATTCATGTTAATGTTTACTTGAAGTCGAGAGACAGTACTTTATAAATGTTCTCATTCAGATTCGTGTGATATGTAAAGTCAGGTATCATATACGAGATTACTGTGACTGTACTTTAGCATATACCCTAATTTACATTTACACAGAAATAATAGAATTAACTTAGTCTATAGTGATACGTCACCCGTAAAACTGAACGGATACTCTCGTGACTTTAGTCACTTTCATAGCAACCTCATGGACCTTTCGGTAGTATCCACAACTTTGTCATCGGAACAGTCTCAAAAGTGTCTTAGATAAACCCGTTACTGGAACATAGGAGAGTGGACTTTCAACAGACGTCAGTGTATTTATACATTAAGAACCGAAGGACTCCTTCTATAGAGAGTAAAACACCTGTCTACTAATGACCAAAACCTCAACTAGTGACCCTCTGTGTTTTCGTTGAAACAAAAAGTCTCGGCGAAATCAGGGAAAGACTAAACCTTCACCCTTTCCTCGTCAGATTCACCGAACAAATATTGATTATTTTATCAGAACTAAAACCTGTCGGGGAACGTTGAAAGTAGTAAGATTAAAGGGAAAGTTGTTGAGAGAAAATGATAGTTTTAAACGATCATCGTGTGGATGGAAACTTGTAAAATAATTGACCCAAACGTGTCTATTCAGAAGAGTTTCCTTGGTGTCATCAGACGGAGTTCGAATAAATTTAGAACAGTTGTGTCAGTCTAGGATGGAGAGAAAGTGACTCACTTAAGTGTTACTAAGATGACAATGATATAAACTGGACTTATCTTCATTGACTGTATTCCTTCATAAAACTTTGTAGAGTTCATCAACGGTATGATACAGGGCTCAATCGTTGAAAACCAATACCTTTTTTTTTTTTTTTTGTGGATTAAGAAAATCTGGTGTCCAAAGAGAACTCTTTGGACATACGTCCAGTCCTTCGTTGTCAATCTTGACCTGTACCTTGTTGTCTGACCAAGGTTTATCCTTTTCCTCATGTAGTTCCGATATATAACAGTGGCACGAATAAATTGAAGATACGTCTCATGTAGTACTCTTTACGCCCCGACGTTCTTCGCGTCCGACCTTAGTTCTAACGACCCTCTTTATAGTTATTCGAGTCTATACGTCTACTGTGGTGGGAATACCGTCTTTCACTTCTCCTTGATTTTTCGGAGAACTACTTTCACTTTCTCCTCTCACTTTTTCAACCGGATTTCGAGTTGTAAGTCCTTTGCTTCTAGTACCGTAGACCAGGGTAGTGAAGTACTGTTTATCTCCCCCTTTGTCACCTTTGTTACAGTCTGAAATAAAAAAACTCGAGGTTTTAGTGACGTCTACCACTGATGTCGGTACTTTAATTTTCTACGAATGAGGAACCTTCCTTTCAATACTGGTTGAATCTATCGTATAACTTTTCGTCTCTGTAATGAAACGGCTGATTGCAGGTAGATCAGTTCCGATACCAAAAAGGACACCAGTACATACCTACACTCTCAACCTGACACTTCTTCCGACTCGTGGCTTCTTGACTACGAAAACTTGACACCACAACCTCTTCTGAGAACTCTCAGGGAACCTGAAGTTCCTCTAGGTTGGTCAGGTAAGATTTCCTCTAGTCAGGAACCACAAGAAACCTTCCTTACTACGATTTCGACTTTGAGGTTATGAAACCGGTGGAGTCCACTTCTCAACTAAGTAACCTTTTCTGAGACTACGACCCTCCCTGACCCCCGTCCTCCTCTTCCCCTACTGTCTCCTACTCTACCGACCTACCGTAGTGGCTGAGTTACCTGTAAACAAACTCACTTGAGACCCTCAACCACTACCTGTCCCTCCGGACCGCACGACGTTAAGTACCCTAACCTTTCTCATCCTGTGCTGACTCTCTGACTTGACTTGACTTGAGAAAATATTAATACCGTAATCTGGTTTTTTAAACTCTAATGATATTTGAGTGTAAATAAACATTCTTTATTATGTCTCTCTAAGACGTAGAGAAAGTAGGTCAAAGGTAATTATTATGTAGAATGTTTAATGTCATGTCATGATGTTGTTTTTGTAATTGTAACCATTTTATGTGACTATAAAGGTCTATAAAGATTAAAATGAACATGAGTAAACACAACATACACACATGACTTTCGACTCGCACCTGCTTAATTACGAAAACTTGACACCACAACTTCCTCTGAGAACTCTCAAGGAACCTGGCGTTCCTCTANTTTCTCCTCTCACTTTTTCAACCGGATTTCGAGTTGTAAGTCCTTTGCTTCTAGTACCGTAGACCAGGGTAGTGAAGTACTGTTTATCTCCCCCTTTGTCACCTTTGTTACAGTCTGAAATAAAAAAACCCGAGGTTTTAGTGACGTCTACCACTGATGTCGGTACTTTAATTTTCTACGAATGAGGAACCTTCCTTTCAATACTGGTTGAATCTCTCGTATAACTTTTCGTCTCTGTAATGAAACGGCTGATTGCAGGTAGATCAGTTCCGATACCAAAAAGGACACCAGTACATACCTACACTCTCAACCTGACACTTCTTCCGACTCGTGGCTTCTTGACTACGAAAACTTGACACCACAACCTCTTCTGAGAACTCTCAGGGAACCTGAAGTTCCTCTAGGTTGGTCAGGTAAGACTTCCTCTAGTCAGGAACCACAAGAAACCTTCCTTACTACGATTTCGACTTTGAGGTTATGAAACCGGTGGAGTCCACTTCTCAACTAAGTAACCTTTTCTGAGACTACGACCCTCCCTGACCCCCGTCCTCCTCTTCCCCTGCTGTCTCCTACTCTACCGACCTACCGTAGTGGCTGAGTTACCTGTAAACAAACTCACTTGAGACCCTCAACCACTACCTGTCCCTCCGGACCGCACGACGTTAAGTACCCTAACCTTTCTCATCCTGTGCTGACTCTCTGACTTGACTTGACTTGAGAAAATATTAATACCGTAATCTGGTTTTTTAAACTCTAATGATATTTGAGTGTAAATAAACATTCTTTATTATGTCTCTCTAAGACGTAGAGAAAGTAGGTCAAAGGTAATTATTATGTAGAATGTTTAATGTCATGTCATGATGTTGTTTTTGTAATTGTAACCATTTTATGTGACTATAAAGGTCTATAAAGATTAAAATGAACATGAGTAAACACAACATACACACATGACTTTCGACTCGCACCTGCTTAATTACGAAAACTTGACACCACAACTTCCTCTGAGAACTCTCAAGGAACCTGGCGTTCCTCTAGTTTGGTCAGTTAAGATTTCCTTTAGTCAGGACTTATATTTATCCTTTCTGACTACGACTTCGACTTTGAGGTTATGAAACCGGTAGACTACGCTTCTTGATTGAGTAACCTTTTTTGGGACTACGACCCTATCTAACTTCCGTTTTCCTCTTCCAGCTCTAACAACCTACCGTAGTGGATGAACTACCCGTACTCAGACTCGTTCGAAACTCTCAACCATTGCCTGTCCCCTCTAACCGCACGAAGACAGGTGTCCCGACGTTTCTTAGTTTGTACTGACTCGCTGACTTGGTTTGACACACTCATGACTCAAGATACATTAAGATAGTGTACACATTCACACATAGGTAATGGTGTCAATTCTATGTCTTTCAAGGTGCCGTTGTCTTAGGGAAGACAATGAGAAAATTTTGGTGTGGAGAGGGATGGGTAGAAGTGAGAGTAGGAATCAGGAACCTTTAGTGATTAGACAAGATGTTGTAAAAAGTAAAGTTTTGATATTGTATTTAATTCAGTATCTCATACATTTGAAACCTTTAACCGAAAAAAAGGGTGAGTCGTATTAAGGAGTCCCTATATAGGTTAAACGACGTGTATGGTTATCAAATAAAGAAGAATAACGAGTCAAAGATGAACTTGACTGAAAAAATGTAACTGAAAACTCTCAAGAAGTATAATAAGGGGACAAATTGTACACTAAATGTTTATAATAAAGGGTTAGATATCGAAGGAAAAAATAAAGAATTTTAGTTTTGTTAAATTAAAATTGTTTGACTAAACAGTTATAAAGGATCATAAAACCACAGTTCAGAGATTTAAAAATTTGTAAAACTGATCGGAATCTAAGACTTCTAAAAAAAAGAAAAGAAAAAGATTTCCAAAGATAATGTACAACCTGAAGGGTCCATATCGCAATCACCATTTATTGTGTGGACGGTTAAGTCCTCTTTACGTTGTCTGTCCCCAGGTCAGGGAACCATCCCTTCTAGGGGACCTCCTCCCGTACCGTTGGGTGAGACCATAGGAACGGACCTCTTAAGCTCCCTGTCTTCTCGGACCGACCGATGTCAGGGATTTCATCGTCTATCAGTCTGTACTTACTTCACTGACTCGTATGTACAATGTACAATGGGAATTCAGACACTAATTATAACTCAATTAAAAATATATTCTACATTCCAATTCCAATTAAAACGGTATCTAATTAATAACGACAAGCCAACGATTCAACACAGGTTGAGTAACGTTGGAGTACCTGACGTCGTTCTGTCGGAGGAGACAGGAAGTATAGGGTCTTAAACGAGTCTAAGTATAGGTAACTAAACTACTACTCTAGATTGGTAGAGTAAGAGACGGTGGGGGAAGAGGTGAACGGAAGTTAGAAAGGGTTGTAGTCCCAGAAAAAGTTACATAACCGAGAAGAGTAGTCAATTGGTTCCATAACGTTGAAGTCTAAGTCTTTATCAGGAACATTGTGAGGAGGAGTATCAGATCCTTGACATTTACCTTGTCGTTATTTTTCAGGTTTCTAATTACGTATATTAAGGACTTTCAACAGCTGTAATAAAAATAAAAGTATTACCTCTTAAATTCGGTTTTAATATTGGTATAAGTTCGTAATTCTTCGATATGTCTTATTGTGTTGTTAGTAGTTATAGAAAGTGGTCGGCCAAGACGACTGAGTTATAAAACGGAACAGACGAAGTGTTAAAGACTTTGTTTTTAAGAATGTCTCACTTTAAGGGACACATAGGAAGGGAAAAGATAAGAAAGACAGAGGAGTCCATTGATTATAGGACTTAGTAAGGACACTTACAAGAATATGAAATGGGTTACAGATATGGTATATGGTACACGTATAAATCTTCTTTTTACACATCAGAAAAAACAAACAGAATTATCAAATATATTTACTAGATTATGACGTATATATATCCCTTCATACCGTATATATATATTTACGTGTACTACAGAAAGTCAAAAATTCAAAACTATTTACATCGACGTCAAGTAAGTAAAATTGACGTACATTAAAGTGACGTACTTATAAAAGTATAACAAAAAAGAGCACAATCAGGACAAAGGGGAATCTCACTATTTGGACGTTTTTTTTTAAGACAAGTGTTTAAAACACATATACACGTACTTTAAAAGACATCATATGTGGATCTACCTACATGATTCGAGTCAAGTCAAGTCAGCGAGTCAGTACAGGCTAAGAACCACTGGAGTTCCTGACGTCGTCCAGTCCGGAGGGACAGGTAGTTGTTGAGGGTATAGGACGAATTTGAGTACAGGTAGCTCAACTACTACGGTAGATTGGTAGAGTAGGAGACAACAGGGGGAAGATAAGGACTGATTTTAGAAAGGGTCGTAGTCTCAGAAAAGGTTACTCAGTCATGAAACGTAGTCCGTTCGTTTCATAACCTCAAAGTCAAAGTCCTAACAGGAAAGTCACCTATAAATTCTGACTAAAGGAAATCCTAATTGACTGTAGGTAAGTTAGGTTCCTTTAGAGTTCTTAGAAGAGGTTGTGGTGTCAAGTTTTTGTAGTTAATAAGTCACGAATCGGAAGAAATATCAGGTTGAGAGTGTAGGTATGCACTGATAACCTCTTTGGTATCGAAACTGACCTACCTGGAAACAGTGTTTTCATTACAGAGACGCAAAATTATACACCAGATCTAACCAGTATCGAAGAGAAAGTTTCTAGTTCACAGAAAATAAAGTACCGACGTCAGTGGTAGACAAACTAAAACCTCCGGTTCTTTTATTTCAGACAATGACAAAGGTAACAAATGGGTAGATAAAAGGTACTACACTACCCTGACCTACGGTACTACAATTAAAAAACTGACAACTCAAAATTGGGTCGAAAAAGTGAAGGGAGAAAGTGGAAGTAGAAGTAAAAGACTTACAACTCGAAATCCGGTTGAAAAAGTGAGAGGTGAAAGTGAAAGTAGTTCTCCGAGAAATCAAGGAGAAGTGAAAGACGGTATTCCCACTACAGTAGACGTATAGACTCCAATAACTATAAAGAGGGCCATTAGAACTAGGATCGAACACGAAGTAGGTCGGACCGTAAAGTGTACTACACTAGACGTATATTCAATTTATTTGTCCCACTGTTATATGTCGGTACTACATGAAAGGGTTAAACCTTAGTCAGGCAACAAGGTACAGACCAAGATTGACAACGAAGAACTGAACGTATGTCTAAAGAGTTCTCCGTCCATTCCACCAGATCATAAGGGTAGTAAACTTCTTAAAAGGTATCAAACAAAACTAGGTGTATCAGTTTCTGAAACCAAATCGGTTATTTCGTCTTCATCCACAAAAAGACCTTTTTGTGAAAGTGTGTGTAGCAGTAGCGTGTCGTGAAAGTGTGGTAGCAGAAAACCCTCAACTTTATCGAGTCGACGTTAAGGTAGTGGAGGTGATCGAAACAAACATCACTACGAAGGATTCCGGGTGAACTGAAACCTGCGGTCCTACAGACCGAGATCCACTCACTAGTGTGGTAACACTAATAGACCCAGTACTTCGGGAAAAAACATGTCAGGAAGACACATAAGAACGGTGAAGAAGAATTATAGAAGACCAAAACAATCCAGGTATGACAAAGACAGGAAATAACACGGGTAGAAACGTACTTTTGAAGGGAACCATAGAGATTAAAAGAACTTTTCTAGAGATCGGAAAGGGTAAGATAACAAAAGGAGATAAAGAAACGTAACTAGTGGTTCCTTCCGAAAGAATAGAGAGGAACGACAAGAAACCCTGAGACGTGAGTTACCCATACAGAAAGGAAAATAGGAAACGGGAATCGAAGAGAAGAAAAGATTCGATAAACATTCAGGAGGAGTCTGTTAGTAAAAAGGAAAACGTAAAGAAAAAGAACCCCCACCAGAACTAGTAACGGAGGACATGTCAAAGTGTTTGGAGGTAGGTATCAAGAGTTCGTGACACAGATAGTCTAGATTAGGGAACTTAGATAAAGAGTGAAGGTGACATACAAACTTTCTCAAAACTAAAACCAGTATGGACTTACCAGATCACCAAAAGGGATGAAAGGAGTTAAATTCAGACTTAAACCGTTATTCCTTAAGTACTAGACTCGGTATCAGTCGAAGACCAGAACAAAAACGACTGACATATCTCGAAGAAGGTAGAAGCCGACGTTTCTTATATTAGTTAGACTAAAGTCATAACTGATAGACCACTACAGGTACACATCTCAACACAGAACGAAACAACCTTCTCCCACAAACGATACTGGTAACGGAAGAGAACCTTTTTTAGACAATCGGACACGGGACGAAGTGAAACATGAGGTACCGGTTTGAACGGACAATAAGGTCCATAGAGAACTGAAGGATGAAAACGTAAGATCAGGTGATACTACTTTTCCTGTAGCAAAAAAACAACAATTCAGATCTTGAAGATCTTTAAAATCATTAAATATAAAATTGTAAAGTCGTATCGTATTAAGTTTATACTGATTACAAAAATTATACAGTAAATTTTAATAAATTCTTTAGTATTTTTAGTTATAATTAGATTAATATCTTGGTTTGACGATCGTGTTATAGTCTTATATTTTTACATGTCTTTTTTTCTATAGATAAGTGTGTCCATGTTTCTTTAGTACAACTATTAAATTTCTCTACCCAAAAAATTTAAAATATTTGAAAATTTATATATAATCTTATGTTGACTCATCGTTACATATGTTTTTTTCTAGAAGTGCTGGGTCTATTAGTACTACCACACTAGTGAGTGGATCTCGGTCTAGGACCTTACACTTCAGTTCACCCGGAATATTTCGTAGTGATACTTGTTTCGTTCACCTCCACTGCCTTAAAGTCAACTCGACAAAGTTTAGGACTTTTTACTACGACACTTTCACGAAGTGAGTTATACGGTCGTTTAAACCTTTTGAGCCGTCACCGGTGTCCTGACCTTTTCCAGTCAAAAGTAAGGTTAGGGTTTCTTTCCGTTACGGTTTCTGACAAGTTTGACGACGTGATAATATGCGTAGAGTGTACGATCGTTTCATTACGAGTTTTAAGAGGTTTGATCCGAAGTTGTCATGCACTTGACACTTGAAGGTCTATAAGTTCGACCAAAATCTTTTCCGTCTTCTTGGTCTCTAGTTTAACGGTTGTAGACGACCTAGTACCTTTTTCATTCTCTCAAGGTTCTTTTGTAGATAAAGACTAAATAATTGATACGGTTTCGGAAACTGATACACCTAGTGTTATTTTACCTTTAAGATTTTCTATACCCTTATGGTCTTGTGGACTGGACGGAGAAATCTTTAGACATACGTCCAGTCCTTCGTCGTCAATCTTGACCTGTACCTTGTTGTTATCAAGTCAACCAAGGAAATAACTGACTTAAGTAGACAATCAATTGGTAATGTTTGATTCCCACTTTGTAACAAGATCACTAATCCCTTTTTATCAACTCGTTTAGTCTGTATTAACATCGATAGTATCTAGAGTGTAAGATCAGTCCTTCATTTGTCGTTTGCACAGTAATTAAAACACATAGAGTGATTGGTGTAAATAGTGATTCTCAATGATCCTTTGACAACTTAATAATTTCTAATAACTTTAAACGACAGGTCAGCGATTCAGTACATACTGAGAAACACTGGGGTACCTGGCCTCGTTCGATCCGAAGGGACAGGAAGTGATAGAGGACCCAGAACGAGTTTGGCTACAGGTAACTCAACTACTACGGTAGGTTGGTAGAGTAGGAGACAGTGGGGGAAGAGGACGGGAGTCAGAAAGAATCGTAGTCCCAGAAAAAGGTCACTCAGTCGAGAAGGATAGTCCACGTAGTTCTGTTAAAAAACAAACAAACAAAAATTAATAACACGTCCAATCTGACCAAGGACCCTCGTGTCAACCGGTAGAACGTAAGGGTACATTAATCAAGTAAACCTAGTGGGGAAGGTAGTTCTCAATTTCGAGTTCTTAAGGTGGAAAAGAGGTCAAAGGGGAAATAGTCTTCACTTCTCTACCACGAGACTTGTGGTGTATGAGGACCTTCTTAAAAGGTAGAGGGTGAGTCATGAGTGTTGCAGAAACTCTAGGTGTCTTTATCATAGTGAGAAGAGATATCGGAGTGAACATAGGTAGTGGTCTTCTTTATGTCCTGAGATTTCAGTAAAGGACCTAAGTTTAGAGATAAAACGAATTCGGTAGGGGATTTTGATTGGAACACAATGTTGAGGAAGTTGTTAGATTTAGAAAAGTGAAACTAGAGACCTTGAGTACTAAAAAGTAAAGGGTTTATAGGATGTAGTGGTTTGAGAAGAAACTTCCTGGAGAAATGGGAGAACGAGGTCAACACTTGACCAAGAAGTACGAAAGAGTGTATAAGTAACATCATAACCCAGTCTCACCCCCTTTAACAAGAGTAACTGGGAGTTCGAACAAATGTATAGTAAATATGAAAGAGAAGGAATTTTGGAAGTTTGAAACTTAACATGTAATTTAATGTAGTGTGTCAATTCAAATGGTTTACTTCTCATTTATGTTCTATTTATGTTCTATAAGACAATTTAAGCTCACAGTCTATTTACTTATAAATTTTATACTAAAATGTGGGGTTTATACACAACAAATAAACTTTAATTTGACCCGCAGGATATAAAAAAGAGATTCAGTCTGTGGGTCACGAAAGTAAAAACGACAATTGAAGACGATAGTAAATTGAAAGGCTGACATTTCGCAGACGGACGTTACACCCTCTGGGTCCAAGCTAAGGACCCATCCCTTCTAGGGGACCTCTTCCTCTACTATTAGAGGAGGTCGTGAGAACGGACCATTTAGGGTACCTACCTCCTTGGACTATCCGATGTCACGTACCCCAACGTTTCCCAGCCTGTGTTGACTCGCTGAAGTTAAAGTGAAAGTTAAAAACGATAGTAAAGTGAAAGGAGTGACTTAAATTGAAGACACTAAGACAATAAAAGAGGTAGTAAAAAAGTCAAGAACTACTAAAGTAATTAGGGTATATATTAAGAAGATTATAAGACATGAGAGTAAAAAATTGAAGGAATAATATAATTAAAACATTAAGTGCATTACGGTAGATTTCTAGTATGTAGTTTAAAGTAGTAATCATCATTAATGTGTTTAAAGTATTAGAGTCAAAGTTAGTAGGACAAGATTTTAATGAAGGATTTAAAGATGGAGTGATAGAATAAACTGATTGAGGACTTTAGCAAGGGACAGTGGTCCTGAATTTATTAAAAAATTGAAAAGAAGTAGTGGGAGTAGTTGAGTGAAACGAAACAATCAATCAAGTTAACGAGCCAGAACAGGCTGAGAAACGCTGGGGTACTTAACGTCGTGCGGTCCGGAGGGACAGGTAGTGGTTGAGGGTCTCAAGTGAGTCTGAGTGCAGGTNTGAGGGCCTCAAGTGAGTCTGAGTGCAGGTAGGTCAGCCACTACGGTAGGTCGGTAGAGTAGGAGACAGCTGGGAAGAGGAGGACGGGGGTTAGGGAGGGTCGTCGTCTCACAAAAGGTTACTCAGTTGAGAAGCGTACTCCACCGGTTTCATAACCTCAAAGTCGAAGTCGTAGTAAGGAAGGTTTCTTGAGGGTCCTGACTAAAGGAAATCTCACCTGACCAACCTAGAGGAACGTCAGGTTCCCTACGAGTTCTCAGAAGAGGTTGTGGTGTGAAGTTTTCGTAGTTAAGAAGGTACGAGTCGAAAAGAAGTGTCAGGTTGAGAGTGTAGGTATGTACTGGTCACCTTTTTGGTATCGAAACTGATCTACCTGAAACAACCGTTTCATTACAGGGACGAAAAATTATACGATAGGTCCAACCAGTATTAAAAGGAAGGTTCCTCATTCGTACAAAATTAAAGTACCGAAGTCAGTGGTAGACGTCACTAAAACCTTGGGGGGTTTTATTTCAGACTGTGACAAAGGTGACAAAGGGGTAGATAAAGGGTACTTCACAACCTTGGTCTACGGTACTAGAATCAAAAGACTTTTTCTACAGAAAAGGAATATCGCCTGACCTTACGTTTTCATCCTTCAGTTCTTTGTGGACCCCATTGTCCGTTTAAACCGGAACCACATGTCTTACTTCGTCCCGTCTCCGATTATCTCAAAACGGTTCTCTTCGAAGGTTGTTGAGTTCTCTTCTGACGTGTGTACTACCTCTTCGAGAGATGTCAGTCGTTTTTGTTTTGGTCCTTGACTGACACCGAGTCTAGTACTTGAGGAATAACGGTTTAAGTCTGAATTTAACTTCTTTAATCCCTTTTGGTGATCTGGTAAGTCCATACTGGATTTAGTTTAAGGAATACTAATATGTCACCTTCACTCTTTATCTAAATTCCCTGATCTAGACTATCTATCTCAGGGACTACTTGATACCTGACTCCAAGTACTGTAACATGTCCTCTGTCCCTAGTTCTGGTAGGAGTACCCTTTTCTTTACGTTTTTTCGTTTTACCGAAAGACCCCTCCGGAATGTTAATCGAGCCTTTTCTTCTCTTCACTTTTCGTTTCCTCTTTTCCTTTCTATATTCGTAGACTTAAGTCTCAAGATTTCTTGTCGTTCCTATTTATTCTTTCGGAAGGAGTCGCTAGTTATGTTTCTTTATCTCCTTTTGTTATCTTACCCTTTCTGTTTTCTAGGCAAGTTCTTTTGATCTCTATGGTTCCCTTATAAAGTACGTTTCTACCCGAACTATTTCCTGTCTTTACCACACCTGGATTCTTTTCGTCTTCTATAATTCTTCTCCACCGTTCTTATGTGTCTTGACAAGTTTTTTCTAGAAGTACTGGGTCTATTAGTACTACCACACTAGTGAGTGGATCTCGTCTGTAGGACCTTACACTTCAGTTCACCCGGAATCTTTCGTAGTGATACTTGTTTCGATCACCTCCACTACCTTAAGGTCACCTCGACAAAGTTTANCCTTTTTGGTATCGAAACTGATCTACCTGAAACAACCGTTTCATTACAGGGACGAAAAATTATACGATAGGTCCAACCAGTATTAAAAGGAAGGTTCCTCATTCGTACAAAATTAAAGTACCGAAGTCAGTGGTAGACGTCACTAAAACCTCGGGGGGTTTTATTTCAGACTGTGACAAAGGTGACAAAGGGGTAGATAAAGGGTACTTCACAACCTTGGTCTACGGTACTAGAATCAAAAGACTTTTTCTACAGAAAAGGAATATCGCCTGACCTTACGTTTTCATCCTTCAGTTCTTTGTGGACCCCATTGTCCGTTTAAACCGGAACCACATGTCTTACTTCGTCCCGTCTCCGATTATCTCAAAACGGTTCTCTTCGAAGGTTGTTGAGTTCTCTTCTGACGTGTGTACTACCTCTTCGAGAGATGTCAGTCGTTTGTGTTTTGGTCCTTGACTGACACCGAGTCTAGTACTTGAGGAATAACGGTTTAAGTCTGAATTTAACGTCTTTAATCCCTTTTGGTGATCTGGTAAGTCCATACTGGATTTAGTTTAAGGAATACTAATATGTCACCTTCACTCTTTATCTAAATTCCCTGATCTAGACTATCTATCTCAGGGACTACTTGATACCTGACTCCAAGTACTGTAACATGTCCTCTGTCCCTAGTTCTGGTAGGGGTACCTTTTCTTTACGTTTTTTCGTTTTACCGAAAGACCCCTCCGGAATGTTAATCGAGCCTTTTCTTCTCTTCACTTTTCGTTTCCTCTTTTCCTTTCTATATTCGTAGACTTAAGTCTCAAGATTTCTTGTCGTTCCTATTTATTCTTGCGGAAGGAGTCGCTAGTTATGTTTCTTTATCTCCTTTTGTTATCTTACCCTTTCTGATTTCTAGGCAAGTTCTTTTGATCTCTATGGTTCCCTTATAAAGTACGTTTCTACCCGAACTATTTCCTGTTTTTACCATACCTGGATTGTCTTCGTCTTCTATAATTCTTCTCCACCGTTCTTATGTGTCTTGACAAGTTTTTTCTAGAAGTACTGGGTCTATTAGTGCTACCACACTAGTGAGTGGATCTCGTCTGTAGGACCTTACACTTCAGTTCACCCGGAATCTTTCGTAGTGATACTTGTTTCCATCACCTCCACTACCTTAAGGTCACCTCGACAAAGTTTAGGACTTTCAACTACGACACTTTCACGAAGTGAATTATACGGTCGTTTAAACCTTTTGAGTCGTCACCGGTGTCCTGACCTTTTCCAGTCAAAAGTAAGGTTAGGGATTCTTTCTGTTACGGTTACTTACGAGTTTGATGACGCGTTAACGCGAGTAGAGTGTGCGATCATTTCATTACGAGTTTTAAGAGGTTCGGTCCGAAGTCGTCATGTACTTGACACTTGAAGGTCCACAAGTTCGACCAAAATCTTTTTCGTCTCCGTGGTCTCTAGTTTAACGGTTGTAGACGACCTAGTACCTTTTTCGTTCTATCAAGGTCTTTTTGTAGATAAAGACGAAATAACTGATACGGTTTCGGAAACTTGACACACCTAGTGAAACGAATGGGTCGAAATTTAACACTTGATAGTACTATACTATTGGTGAAAAGTGAAGGAATATGCACGGAAGTAGATAGAACAGATAAGAACGGAAAATTAATGTGAACGAATCTTTTTGGGATCAAAACTAAAAAATGACAGATATATAAGGTATGCATACGACGTATCGACTCATACCGACCGTTTTTTTTTTTTTTTTCTTTTCTTTTCTTTCTTTCCTTTTTTGTTTGGTTTTATCTTCTTTTTGGTTTGTTAGTTTGTTTTTAAGGGTTTTGTGTGTCGGTAAAGTGTCAGGGTGATATTTAGTGACAATCATTAGAGTTCACCTAGGTCTCCTAAAGGTTGTAAAAGGGGAGTAGATAAATAAGAAGATCTGTTTATAAAATATATAAGAGAAAAGAAAAGTTTCAAAGTTGTTGGGGATCAGGAGTGNTTATCTTCTTTTTGGTTTGTTAGTTTGTTTTTAAGGGTTTTGTGTGTCGGTAAAGCGTCAGGGTGATATTTAGTGACAATCATTAGAGTTCACCTAGGTCTCCTAAAGGTTGTAAAAGGGGAGTAGATAAATAAGAAGATCTGTTTATAAAATATATAAGAGAAAAGAAAAGTTTCAAAGTTGTTGGGGATCAGGAGTGGTTAGATTAGAGTCAAATCGATCACTACAACGTAACACAAGGTGGTATATTTACGTTAATAAGTCTGAAAAGGGGTATACGAAAGGATAATATACACGTTTGAATAGATACAAACTCAGGTATTCAAAACGGGAAGAAAGGAGGACACACACACAATCAACGAGTCAACACAAACTGAGAAACACTAGGGTACCTGACATTGGGTTGTTCTAGGAGACAGGTACCTTAAAAGGTCTTTTCTTATGACCTCACCCATCGGTACGGGAAGAGTCCCCTAGAAGGACTGGGTCTCTAACTTGGACCCAGAGGATGTTTCGTCCTGTTAACCCTTCGAGGAGAAAGGAAGATTACACCAAGTTAACGTGTACGAGGATCGATTTTGGTTGTAAAGATGAACAAGTTATCTCGAGTAAAGGACAATGGATGAATTCTTATACTGGGATCGTTAATAGGAAAAAGAAACCTAATTACGTAAAAAGAAATACTTCATTAAAAATGGTTGCCCCTTCGTAAAAAATTTAAATAGAACAATATTCTCTCCTAGAGACTGGGTGTAAAGAGAAGTTTATAACAGGATAAAGAGAGAAAAACTATTTTCGAAAACTTTTTAAACAGATGTAAATTAAAGAATTAAACGAAGATAAAAGAAAAAGAATGTAAAATAAATAAATAAGTAAATAACAATCGAAGTGACCTAGAAACAACGACGGTGTGTCCGAAGGCGATGAACGTCTCTCACCCCTGCTGAGAGATCAACACTACACACCCGAAGAGTAACACCATCGAAGAGAACAACGTTTCGTACCCGAAATCTCGTGTACTCGAAGTAATCAATGGTGTTTACCCGAGATCTCATATCCGAGTCATCAACACCGTGTGTCCAAATCAACGGGCTATCGTGCACCTCAGAAGACTCTTGTTCCAAGTTTGGACAAAGGGGAGGTACCCGTCCGTCTAAAAATTGGTGACTTGGTGGTCCCTTCAGGTAAGTTAAAAGAAATCTAATGTAATACTATTCCGAAAGAAGGAGTTGTTTTATTACTTCGTCAAGAATACTTCCAGTAGTTAATGGAAGTGTAAAATTTTAGGTTACTAAATAAGAGTCATGGATAAAAATGAAACAAATAGTAGTCCTAATCGATATTAACTAGTGAAGGAAAAGGGATGTTCAGAGGTTTTAGACTAGAAAGGGGTGAAGGAACCGTTGAATGGTCCGAATAAGAAAACATATGGAGATAAAAGAAGGGTACACCAGAACAAGTCTGAAATTCATAGTAAGTATGTGGTACTGAGGGTTTAAACGTAGAACTCGGACATGAGAAGTGGATTAAGAGTCAAGTGTATAGGTTTACGAGTAAGTTGTGGAAATGCAAGTATTGTGAGTCGTAGAGTTTACACTATAAAGACTTTGAGTTAAAATAAGGAGAATTTAGATGAAAAGAGGGAAAAGAGGTGTAGAGTTCAATTACTACTAAATTAAGAAACACTGAAAAACAAGTTCAGTTTTTAGAACTAAAGTGAAAATTTCTGACCGAGAGAAAAAGGTTACATGGTGTGAGTTATCTCCTCTCTATAGGATAACAGAGATACAAGTTTTATAAAAGATTTTAAGGTGATAGTGGTCAGACCAGAACGGTGGTAGAAGAGAAAATACCTAATAATGTTATCTGGGACTAATTAGTAATTAGAGAAGTGAACAAAACTAAAAGAGGTCAGATAAAACCTGTATTTTAGATGTAATTAATAAAATTTTATTTTATAGTTATATAAGGATACTTCCGACTAAACACTAGACGAAACAAGTGACCTGAAGGGAGTATCGAGTCAACCATTTCTTAGACGGACGTTACGTCCTCTGTGACCAAGCTAAACACCCAGTCCTTCTAGGTGACCTCTTCCCTATCCGATGGGTGAGGTCATAAGAACCCGAAGGGAACACCGAGTCGACCATTGTTTAGGTGGGTGTTACTCCCTTTGGACCCAAGCTAAGGACCCAACCCTTCTAGGGGACCTCTTCCCTTTCCGATGGGTGATGTCATAAGACCGGACCTCTTAAGGTACCCGATATGTCAGGTACCCTAGTGTTTCTCATCCTGTGCTGTCACTAAAAGTGAAAGTAAACAAATGACATGTAGAGGTTATAATTCATGTCCCGGACCCTGATTTACTTACACATTAGAAGAATTCACATTGAAATAAACAACCTTAAGAACTTCGAAGGTAACACTCCCGTACAAGGAGGGTTTTCAAAACAGAAACAAAAACGATTCACAGGAACTCAAAAATGGTCCAACCGGAAAAAAAAAAAAAAAATTAAGTCAATGAATGAACTCCCTTAGAGAACCGATACATCTAAGTCAAGTCAAGTCAGTGAGTCAGCACAAGGTGAGAAATGCTGGTATACCTGACGTTGTGTGGTCTGGAGGGACAGGTAGTGGTTGAGGGCCTCGAATGAGTTTGAGTACAGGTAGTTCCGTCACTATGGTAGGTTGGTAGAGTAGGAGACAACGGGGGAAGAGGAGGACGGGAGTTAGAAAGGGTCGTAGTCCCAGAAGGGTCGTAGTATTAAATACATTAGATGTATCAGGTATCTTAAATACATCTAATGTATTTAAGATTCAGACTTGGAACAAACTATGTCTAGAGACTAATACCGTAGTGTCAACTCAAGAAAACTGCTTGGTTCCGGTTCTCACTGGTCGAAGGAACAGTAGAAGGAGGTACGACAGAAAGAAAAAATAAGGAAGGAAGGAAAAAGAAAGACGAAAGGAAATAAATAATATCAAAATGACTCTCACTTGTAAATGTCCTTAACTTCCCATCAGACCTTAAAAACATCCCTTAGAACTAAGGTTGAAAGGTAGAATGTCTTCAGGTACTACTGTGTCTGACTGCGTCTGGTAATGAGATGGGTGGTCTAAATTACGACACTTAAAGTTATCAAAAATTATAAATATTAGGATCCTATAAAAGGATTAAAAGAATATTTGAAGTATCAATATAGTAAACTGAATCTTAAAGATCTACAAATATACATAGAATGAACGTTATAAACACCTTAAAGAGAGAATGGTAAAGAATTAAAATTAATTTATCGTAATCACCATCTTCTAGATTTTCATAAAATATAAATTGGTGAACAACAATGACGTACTTAATTTTATTTTTACTCGTTTTTTAGGTTTTTTGAGAAAGTAATCATGAACTTATCTTATTAATTTGACTTACACGTACGTCAGATTAGTACGTCTATAAACTAAAACCAGAAAGTTTCTCCTGAATCAAATTCAGGTAAAATATCCTTATTATTGTCCCTACAATTAGATTTCCTCTTTCATTGTCGTCTCAATAAAGTTTATAGTCACTATTTACATGAGTGTAAAAAACGAATCTTTTGTCTTTGTAAATGAAGTCTCGACACTTGACTCAGTTATCATTCGTGTTTGGTTTGAGTGGAGTTTAAGAATCATTTTAAAATGATAACGATCTCCAACATGTCAGTTATGACAAGTGAGAATGTTTGAAACCCAACAATTTTTTTTACAATGACAAAACACCTATTCATTATAAATAAAGAATTAAAAAGTTTTTTTATTGTTGACTTTTCACTGTAGACGAATATCTTTTAAGAAATGTAGAACAAATACATTATTTTGAGATTTGATCTTTTCATATTATATATATAAATATATATATATATGTATGTCTATATATTTGTAATATTTTAACCGAAATACACATACTTGTTACCTGACCTACGTTTAATCATCTCATTTTTTGACCTAATAGAGAGACCCTCTATTTAAACTGAATTCCCGTCCAGAGATTTTTAATAAGGATCAGACTGGTATAAAAATATAAATACCATCAATCACTTTATGTTGTATCTTCCATAACTCTTTTATCTTAGTGTAAACTCTTTCTCTGTCCAAAATTAAATCTTAAAATCCTCTATGTTGACTTCTTACGTCGGGAACTCCTCAGGTCAGGTCTTCTCTCGATGAGGACTTTGTTGAGACTTATGAACCCCTTCAGGACAGACGTAATAAACAAGAACAAGTCAGTGACAGAGTACAGACTGAGAAACACTGGGGTACCTACCGTCGTACAGTCCAAAAGGACAAGAAGTAGAAGAAGACCTCAAACGGGTTCAAGTACAGATAACACAGTCAATACAGTAGGTTGGTAGAGCAGGATATAACAGGGGAAGAGTAGGACGAAACGTCAGAAAGGATCGTTGTCCCAGAAGAGGTTACTCAACCGAGAAGTGTGATCCACCCGTTTCATAACCTGAAGTCGTAGTCAGGCCGGTCACTTATCAGTCCCAACTAAAGGAAATCCTAACTGACTGACCAAACTAGAGGAACGTCAGGTTCCCTGAGAAGTTCTCAGAAGAGGTTGTGGTGACAAACTTCCGTAGTTAAGAAGTTGTGGGTTGGAAGAAATACCAAGTTGAGAGTATAGACATGTACTGATGACCTTTTTGGTATCGAAACTGACATATCTGGAAACGACCGTTTAATTACATACGAAAAATTATACGACAGATCCAAACACTGTCGAAAAGAAGGTTCCTTGTTCACAGAAAATTAAAGTACCGACGTCAAGAATAGACGTCACTAAAACCTCAGGGGGTTTTTCTTTCAGACAGTGACAAAGGTAACAAAGGGGAAGATAAACGGTACTTCACTATCCTAGTCTCGGTACTAGAAGTAAAAAACTTATCACCCAAACTTCGATCGAAAAAGTGAGAGGAGAAAGTGGAAGTAGTAGACGATATGTAAAGAAGGAGGTGGAAGGGTATTAAAATGGTCTAAGTTCAAGTCGACTATCGACGAACTCAGTTATGAACTTTCTGTTCAAAACCAATCTTCCTTTCCAACGAAATAAGTCCTCCGACCCTCTTCAACCTGAATACCAGTTCTTAGTCAAGGTTTCTATCCAGTAAATTGTATATCAGTTGGTAGACAGAGTTTTTGAATGTATTAACATGAAATGGAGATTGTCCACCTTGTCAAGAGTCTCGAAAGACTCTGAGAGAGGGACCCAATATTAGGAGTCAAACCGAAATTGTTTCAAAAGAAAGAATCTAACTAATTAAAAGTAACTCTAGTCATACTAAGTATACAGTCAGTCTACTTGTCTTTATATCTTCTTTTTCTAAAGGAGGGAAACTCCCTCTTTCCCCTGTTCCATAGTAGAAATTTTACACTGTATTTGTCAATCTTGGTTGATCCAGGTTCTGACTTCTACTAAGTGAAGATAATCTTGAACTCGAAGTCCTATCCAAGTAACACAATGTAGTCGTTCGATTTACTGGATGGTTGTCCATGGTACTGTAAAGGATCCGGTTGGTATTTTCCGGTTTTACTTCCATCACCGGGTTAAGGACCTTTAGGGGGGTGACGGGGTTATCAACCTTATGAAGAGGGTGAGTAATCGGATACTTTTATGGGTGGTGATATTTTTTGATTGTTGAGGTATACGTCCCCGGAGTGAACGGAAGACTCTGCCGAGTGTGAGACAGATACCTCCCATATAGACGTACATATTTGTAAGAAAGTTAAATGATACCGAACGAGAACTTAAGAAAGTGAAATGATACCGAATGTAAGTCTTTTGATTCTAGTACCGTCGGTCAGGGTAGTGTAGTACCGTTTATCTACCCGTTTGTCACCTTTGTCACCGACTGAAATAAAAAGACCCGAGGTTTTAGTGACGTCTACCACTAACGTCTTTAATTTTCTACGAATGAGGAACCTTCCTTTCAATACTGGTTAGATCTGTCGTATAATTTTTCGTCTCTGTAGTGAAACAGTTGTTTCCAGGTAGATCAGTTCCGATACCAAAAAGGTCACCAGTACATACCTACACTCTCAACTTGATATTTCTTTCGACTCGTGGCTTCTTGTCTACGAAAACTTGACACCACAACCTCTTCTGAGGACTCTCAGGGAACCTGACGTTCCTCTAAGTTGACCAGGTAGGATTTTCTCTAGTCAGGACCAACAAGTAACCTTCCTGACTACAACTTCGCCTTTGAGGTCATGAAACCGGTGGACTACGCTTTTTGACTAAGTAAACTTTTCTGAGACTACGACCCTTTCTAACTCCCGTCATCCTCTTCCCCCGCTGTCTCCTATTCTACCAACCTACCGTAGTGACCGAGTTACCTGTGCCCAAACTCACCTGAGACCCTCAGCCGCTACCTGTCCCTCCGGACCACACGACGTCAAGTACCCCAGCGTCTCAACCTGTACTGACTCGTTGACTTGACTTGACTGAGAACTCATTAAAGGACACTCTTCGGTTCTTGAGTGTGAACCATCGACAGGGTCCCTGAGTGGACTCTGGACCCTATACTAGTAGGAGAGAGTGGGGTGAAAAAAAGGACGTTTTACGATGTCGTCCTTCCTTCTCTGATGTATGAGATGTCATTTTCCTATTACTGACATCCTTTGGATCCAATAGTTTGTTCGATCTTTATGAGTATACCTGTGTCTCAGTAGAGTGTCATCTAGTCGTTATAATATTACATTCAGTTTTCTTTCTACAGTTTCTTTTATGTAAACATCGATATTTTTACGACAGGTTTCTCTGTCTTTGAGTTAGTCCAGAAATGACGTCCACCCAATGGAAGATACTAACCCATGAATCCCCACGATCTCGAGGTTCTATTGGTGGGTCTTCCTTTCTAGAAGATAGAAAATTACACGTTTCACTCGGACTCTGTTTAGACTGACTATGAAGGTCTCAGTGTAAATCTGATAACACAAGTCCCTTTACACCGAACATGGACTTGTCCTGACTACACACCGGAATGACCCTGCCTGAAAAAGTGTTATAGGAGACGAAATCAGAAACAGACTTCATGGATCTATTGTCATGGACTACGTGTAAAGGACTCAACAAAATATCTGCACTTTCAAGTTAAGTCAAGTCTCCGAGTCAGCACAGACTGAGAAACGCTGGGGTATTTAGTGTCGTACGGTCCGGAGGGATAGGTAGTGGTTGAGGGTCTCAAGTGAGTCCGAGTACAGGTAGCTCAGTCACTACGGTAGGTCGGTAGAGTAGGAGACAACAGGGGAACCGGAGGACGGCGGTTAGCGAGGGTCGTAGTTTCAGAAAAGGTTACTCAGTTGTGAAACGTACTCCACGGGTTTCATGGCCTCAAAGTCGAAGTCGTAGTAAGGAAGGTTTCTTTAGGGTCCCGACTAGAGGAAATCTTACCTGACCAACCTAGAGGAACGTCAGGTTCCTTTAGAGTTCTCAGAAGAGGTTGTGGTGTCAAGTTTTCGTAGTTAAGAAGCCACGAGTCGGAAGAAGTGTCAGGTTGAGAGTGTAGGTATGTACTGGTGACCCTTTTGGTATCGGAACTGATCTACCTGGAATCAGTCGTTTCATTACAGAGACGAAAACTTATACGATAGATCCAACCAGTATTGAAAGGAAGGTTCCTTATTCGCAGAAAATTAAAGTACCGACATTAGTGGTAGACGTCACTAAAACCTCGGGTCTTTTATTTCAGACTGTGACAAAGGTGACAAAGAGGTAGATAAAGGGTACCTCACTACCCTGGCCTACGGTACTAGAAGCAAAAGACTTACAACTCGAAATTCGGTTGAAAAAGTGAGAGGAGAAAATGAAAGTAGTCCTCCGAAAAATCGAGGAGAAGTGAAAGACGGTATTCCCACCACAGTAGACGTATGGACTCCAATGACTATAAAGAGGACCGTTAGAACTAAGGTCGAACACAAACGAGGTCGGGTCGCAAAGAGTACTACATGAGACGTATCTTCAATTTATTTGTTCCACTGTCATATGTCAGAAGTTCATGAGGAAAAGGATAAACCTTGGTCAGACAACAAGGTACAGGTAAAGCTTGTCAACGAAGGTCTGGACGTATGTCTAAAGAGTTCTCCGTCCAGTCCACCAGACCATAAGGGTAGAGAGAGTCTTAAAAGGTGTCAAATAACACTAGGTGTGTCAGTTTCAGAAACCGTATCAGTTATTACGTCTTTATCTACAAAAAGACCTTGAGAGAACGAAAAAGGTACTAGGTCGTCTACAACCGTTAAACTAGTGACCAAGGAGACGGAAAAGATTTTGGTCGAACTTGTAGTCCTTCAAGTGCCAAATGTATAACGACTTCGGACCGAACCTCTTAAAACTCGTAATGAAATGATCGTACACTCTACTCACGTTAACACGCCATCAAACTCGTAAGAAACCGTAACAGAAAGAATCCCTAACCTTACTTTTGACTGGAAAAGGTCAGGACACCGGTGACGACTCAAAAGGTTTAAACGACCGTATAACTCACTTCGTGAAAGTGTCGTAGTAGAAAGTCCTAAACTTTCTCGAGGTGACCTTAAGGTAGTGGAGGTGATCGAAACAAGCATCACTACGAAAGATTCCGAGTGAACTGAAGTGTAAGGTTCTACAGACCGAGATCCACTCACTAGTGTGGTAGCACTAATAGGCCCAGCACTTCTAGAAAAAACACGTCAAGACAATAAGAACGGTGGAGAATTATAGAAGACGAAGTCAATCTAGGTATGGTAAAAACAAGAAACAACTCGGGTAGAAACGTACTTTACAAGGGAACCATAGAGATTAAAAGAACTTCCCTAGAGATCAGAAATGGTAAGACAACAAAAGGAGATAAAGAAACGTGACTAGTGACTTCTTCCGAAAGAATAGAGAAGAACGATAAGAAACTTTAAGACGTAAGTTTACGAATATAGAAAGGAAAAGAGGAAACGAAAAGTGAAGAGAAGAAAAGTGTCGATAAACATTGCGGGGGGTCTGTCGGTAAAACGAAAAAACGTAAAGAAAAGGTACCCCTACCAGAACTAGGGACAGAGGACATGTTACAGTACTTGGAGTCAGGTATCAAGTAGACCTTGAGATAGATAGTCTAGATCAGGGAATTTAGATAAAGAGTGAANGAAACGTACTTTACGAGGGAACCATAGAGATTAAAAGAACTTCTCTATAGATCCGAAAGGATAAGACAACAAAAGGAGATAAAGAAACGTGACTAGCGACTCCTTCCGAAAGAATAGAGAAGAACGATAAGAAACTTTAAGACGTAAGTTTACGAATATAGAAAGGAAAAGAGGAAACGAAAAGTGAAGAGAAGAAAAGTGTCGATAAACATTGCGGGGGGTCTGTCGGTAAAACGAAAAAACGTAAAGAAAAGGTACCCCTACCAGAACTAGGGACAGAGGACATGTTACAGTACTTGGAGTCAGGTATCAAGTAGTCCGTGAGATAGATAGTCTAGATCAGGGAATTTAGATAAAGAGTGAAAGTGACATATTAGTATTCCATAAACTAAATCCAGTATGGACTTACCAGATCTTCACAAGGGATGAGGACCAGAAGCAAAACAACTAACATATCTCGAAGAGGTTGAAACCGACGTTTCTTATATTAGGTGGACTAAAACCACAACTGGTAGACCACTACAGGTACACATCTCTGAAGAGAACACAACAACCTTCTCCCACAAACGATACTGGTCACGTAAAAGAACCGTTTTGAGATAATCAGAAACGGGATGAAGTAAGGTGTTAGGTTCCGGTTTAAACGGACAATAAGGTCCACAAAGAACTGAAGGATGAAAACGTAACATCAAGGGATATTACTTTTCCTGTAGAAAAAACCCACAATTAAGATTTTCCAGAACATCCAGAAGTATCTTGGCAAGTGGAAGGTGAGAAGTCGTAATGACCAACCCCGTATCTGAACCTAATGGTACTATAACTTGCTAAACGGAACCTCTCTTTGTCTCTAGTAAGACAATAAAAACTCTAACGTAGGTTCATGACGTAAAACATGAGAAAACAACTGGTACTACCGATGAGGTTAAGAAGACTCCCTAAGGACGGGTGTCATCATCTATATTACCAATAGACTCAATTTAAGTGGGTAAAGTCAGGTAAAATCAAGCGACTAAGGATATTACAGCTGCAAGTGAGAACGGTAGAGAACAAACTGGTGAAGGTTAAACGGAATAAGTACCTGGACTGTAAGGTCCAAGGATACGTTATAACGAGAAATGTCGTAGTCTGGAACGAAGATAGTGGTCAGTGTAAGTGTCGACCCATAACAAAAACGAAACCGAGGTAGGGAAGTAAGAAAGACCTCAATGAAGAGGTGACTAGAGGTCATCGTACAACCCATGGATGACTGGACCCCTCAAGGAGAAAGCCATAGGATAGTAAAACGGAAAAGTACGACAAGTACCCTAAGAGTTCCGTTCTTATGACTTCACCAAACGGTAAGAGAGGAGGTCACCTGGTGTAAGACAGTCTGGAGAGGTGGTACTGGGCGGACAGAACCCAACAGGGCGCCCGTACCGAACCAAAGTAAGTCAATCTGTTCCGACACCAGGATCACACCAATCTAACTGATCAAAAGACACTCATACCAAAGTCACACAGACGGGAGACTATCGGAGAACGTTGTGGATGGTAGATTGAACCCAAGAGAATGGAACCCACACCCCATAGAGAAGTACCGACGAGGTCGTTTCTTGTCGACAAGGAGGAATGGAACCTACTCCCCATAGAGGAGTGGTGGTGGGAAGGACTGGAAATCGTACTCTACCGAGGAGATCCGGCTGGACGCTCCTACACTTTTAGGGAGTGGTTTACCTTCGACAATTGATGAACTACTGGTCCCTCGTGTGTCGGGGTCCTGAGGACCTCAGATTCCTAACTATACAATTGGGGAGACTATGGTGGGACAATGGAGTGGTAGTCGGTCCTATTAACATATGTTCGACTAGTGTCTTAGATACTGAGGAGAGGAAGTGGACCGAAAAATTTTACGAAACGACTTTTGGAAGTCCCTAAACGGTAAAAGAATCCCGTACTCGGTGGTTAGAGGAACGAACCGATACGTTATTTGTAAAAGGACGAGGTTTGAGACTGTAAAGTGAAACAATCCGGAGTGACACGTGTCCCGTGTACTTAAACACGATTGTCGTAGTGAGATTCAACCCCCACCCCCTCAACGTCCTAATCTTCAATCTTCCTTCCTTCAGTATCTGCCTCTTAGAATCTCTTGACTGTTGTTGGGGTACCGGATACATTATTAACTTCAAGAATTAACAGTTTTCCGAAATTTGATCAATCAACAATTAAAGGTCAAAATCTGGACTTTAAAAGTCGAAAACTAATATTCGAATTAAACATAAGTGTCGTCGTCTATATAAACTTTACACATCTTTATTTAGTCTATAAATTATAAGAGGGTGGAAAACTTTCGTAAAAACGAATATCTGTTGAAGAATTGGAGTTCTATAAAAAATTTCCGAGTAAAACAGGTACCGAAAATGACACAGATAATGAAGGTATCTTTGAGAGTAAAAAAAAAGAGGAAAATACAGAGGAGAGACGGATAAAATAATAAGTAAAGGAAGAAACTCACGAAGTCGGTACGTTCCAGTACGTCACCAAAGTCTTCAGACAATCACTTTCTGAATTAAAAAGTTTCCATTTACCTCGGATTCTGATGTAAAATTAACCAAATAAAACGAAGACAGGAAAGATTGGTGTAGGACTGAGGTACATAAGGTGTGTCAAAATCCACAATCACTACAGTACTTGATGTGTGATTTTAAAACCGTCGTTATGTCTCTTTCTCGATTAAGACATTATCTGGAACTTCTATAAACGTTAACGATTTGATTATGAACCTTCCACTAAACTCTAGATTTTGATATGTTATATAAATGAATCCTTATCTGAGTAAGTTGGACAATAAACGGAAAACAGGTTTTTCTTTATCTTTTAACACGTACACTTAAGTCTATAAAGTACCACCGTCAGTTTCAAACATCATATAAACGTGACTTTGGATGGTATGATCTGTTAAACTCCAAGTCGAGACAAAAATTCTCCTTTTATATAGACCTACTAGTTCGTATAATATTATACCATATTAACCTTTAAATGAAACTTGTTATTTTTTGTAACCGATGTCTACATACGTTCCCGAAAATGTAGTCTTTATACTCGTCTTTATGTATACCTCTTCTAACATGTCTTTGGTTCTTCAAGGACAAAGATATGTCTGTTAATGTTTCAGTGTTAGAGCCACCAGGTCTGGGAGTACAATCGTTATGAAAAGTAGGGTCCTATTTAGTTATATGGTACTTTTGACCAGTTTACTCTTCCTGTTACTGTGTCTTATTATGAACGTCGTTAATTTTACGACAAGTGTGACGTGAAGATTTTCATAATCACAAGGTACTGGATCTGAAAAATCAACGACTATTATTTATGTTAGAGTGACTTTCAAGACAACACAGTCCGAAAGTCGAGATGTATAGAATATAGGTAAGACACTACATCCATTTTCGACTATTTACTACTTTGACGGGTGTGTACAGTTATATATTGAATCTCTATAATTTAATATTATTTGGATCCTGAGAGACTAAGGTTTCGACTCTGTAACTTATAAATTGTTCTTAAAATATAAAATTACTATAGACATTTTAGAACTATTTGTTCAAACCATTATTCGTATCTATAAAGTGTAAATATTACGAGCTCAATAAGTGACTTTTGGATAAACTTTTATAAAAGAAAAATATGGTTTATTAAACTTGTGTCGTCGATAAAGAGGTGAGTTTGTTCCATGTTGATCGGGTCATAGAAAAATCCGTTTACGATCTTCGAGAGTTCTCTTTCTACCGACTTTACAGTTTCTCCAGGTTTTCTGTCAAGTTGTTATCTAGTCTGTCGTTGAGTCTTGACCGACACCAAATGACAAGTCGTGGTAATCTTACACCTAACAGATAAAGTTTGTCAATTACCCTACCTTTAACGTACATTCTAAAGAAACGTAGTTATTTTTCTTCGAGTTGTTACTTCAGAACATACTTTTTATCTGTCACTTTTACACTATTTTCTTTATGAAACTGTCTAGGCGATTTGTAGTACATGACGACTTCTTCTTCCAAAATTACATATAAAGACACGAACACGATTACCTGGTGTCAACACTTTATTCTGTGTAGATTAGGTATATTATAAGACTAGACACTGCCACTGTAAATACTTTATTACTTATAACCCCAAGGCAGGAGTTTAAAACCTACTTTTACAAACCATAGATTTCTCTACGTTCAGTCATTTCTTTACTTCGTTCTGAGACTGATGGGTTTATGTCTCTTGATCGGTATGTTTTCTGCATCTGTTCTTCACCGGGTGACTTTTATCTAAACAGGTCATTACTCGTCGTTGGAAATGTAAACCTGTAGGTTTTCCAGTCTTACCCGGTGAGGTCGAGGTTTGTAGAACTAACTATTTACTCACTGATATTATCAGATTATTTTTAGGGTTTAGAGAAGATAATGTTATACATTGACCTACTAATAATCGGAACAAAAAGAAAGAAATTTCTTACCCGTTCTATTACTATACAACGTTAGACACCCTTACAACATTAAATGTAAATATAAACTCTCAACGAAAGGTTGTACAGAGAGAGAATTTCCGAGGGAATGTGAAAAGGGGTATTTTATTTGTTTTCTTTCTTTGATGAACGAAATTTTAACTTTGTTAGTTACGAGATGGTTAAAATAAAAGCAATATACTTTTCGTGACCAATCTCTCTTCCTCCAACATCTAATATGTTGGAGTCTTATCAACTTCGTGGTTAGACACAAAATATCTATGTATATATTAGAAAGAAAATTCGTAAAACGAATAGGTGATAATCTGTCTTCGAACGTCTTTTTAACTCATAGTTATTAATGTAAGGACCTCCTGACCAGTTTAATCTTAAACTAGAATATGAAGGAAAACAAACTCGTAAGAAAAAAAGAAAAAACAATCCATCAATCTTATCCCCTTTCCTCAGGTCTTACCACCACCGATTTTCTATTCCTTCTCTTTTCGGGTATTGGGCACCGTCTAAGAACGACTACATACCGTTTTGGTTATGGTATAACATTTCATTAATCGGAGGTCAATTTTATTTATTTAAATTTAATTTTTTTTTTTTTCTTGTTTCTTTACAGGCTCCTGGTAACACTCCTGGAGTCCATCTTGTTTGTTGTGAGGAACGATTGGGTTAAATGTATCCCGTCCGGACACCAACAACCCCCCCTTCAGTCGTATACTTTTCTCCTCGGTTTCCCCTGACCCCGAGAGAAAGAGAGAGAGAGAGAGGGGGTGCACGACCCCGCGAGAAGAGAAGCGGAGAAACCCAGTTGTACGGGAGTGTAGAGTTCCTACCTAAAAGGACGATAATAGATTTATTTTATCTCGACATTGTGACTCAACATTACGACTAAACAGATTGTCGATGTTGTGTCAGGCAAGTTCTGGACTCTCGATATTGTACCAGACAGGTTCTGGGTTCTCGATACTGTACGACTCCCGAAATTACAGGCAGTAAGGTTTAGAAACAACACTACTCTGTCTTGGTTCCTCATATATGAACGGACTGTAAAAAGATGGTGAAATTACAATCTTCATAAAAATACTTACTTTTACTCTTCCACCCGGTTCTGTCTTCTGTCTGTTCTTTATTTCTTCTTTATTAAAAACTATAGAAACGTTTACGAATTTTATAAAAAAATTTAGAGAAACGAAATCAAAATAGATGTTTCCCTTTTAGTAATATCTCTTTACCAAGAGAATACACATATTTAGTAACAGATTTCATGAAATAGTAAGGTAAAAGTCACATTAATATAATTTATAAAGTTGACACCAATGGATGAAATCTTTTTCTTTAGATTAATACCTCGGGTTCTCAAGAGGTAATTCTCTAACACCTCTTCTCCTTCTTACTTATTTATTCTGACATGTCCCAGATAATTCTTTCATCCTTTCAACCTTCTTACATTCAGTTCACTCCTTTTACAAACCTCGTACTTTTTTTTTAGTTAGTTGAGTCAAATTGTGACGATTATTCATCACGACCTCTTCTAACAACTCTCGGTGAACCTCTCGTTTCTCTAACCTGATGAGTCAGGATTCCCTGTAGTTGGTACTTTTAAGTAACCTTCCTGACTACGACTTCGACTTCGAAGTTATTAACCCGGTGGATTACTACACTTTTCGGTTGAGTAACCTTTTCTGGGTCTACGACCTTTTCTAACTTCTATACTCGTCTCTCGTTGTCTCTTAATCTACCAACCCACTGTAGTGGTTTAGTTTCCTGTACATAAACCGGTTTGGGACCCCCTATTACCTTGGACCATACGAAGTCAACTACCCCAGTGTTCTCAACCTGTGTTGACTCTCCGACTTTTTATTGTTGGTGGTCATCCAACTACTACATCAATAGTTGGACTGTTTTAGTCCAACGAAACTCCTACTTGAACGTTCAGATGGAGTATCTAAAACTCCCAAACCAAGATATGGTGATGTTATTTCGTTTATGATGTTATCTAAGTGTTACTGAAAAACCAAAGCACCACGTATGTTTTCAACAGAAATGTATTGTGAAATTCAGATAATTCACACTTTTTCGTAATACGGATTTTAATATATATTTATGGAATTAATTTTTAATGAAATAAAATAAAAAAATTTAATAATCGGTAATAGACTTAAAAGTCACAGTATTATAAAAATTACTACCTCCTAGAACAGAACTACCGAGAGTTGACTGGTACCGTCACCAACGTCTTCCCATTCCACTAACACGACTAATAAAATTTATTCTGTTGTTACTTCGAACAACTTAGTTAACTAAAATAGAAAGTACTTTCTAAAGAGGTATCATTACGTTACAATAAACTATGGTAAATAGGTGTCAATTGAAGAAAGTTTTAATCAGTGAAGAGAGTTTGGGACGGTGACGAAATAGTTGATTGAAATTCATACAATTATTAAAAAAAACATTAATAAAGTTGTTAGAAGTGTCTTAATAGTGGTTCTCATCTAAGACAGAGTTCTTTAGTGAAAGGAGTGAAATTTTTTTTATTGAGGAGTAGACAATTTCACAATAGTACTCTGACGTCGTTAAACAAGTGTAGTGAGGTAAAGATTAAGATCAAAAGAACGATAAAGGTGACATAGGAATCAATGAAAGAGGAAACTCAGAACTTGGGGAGTTTCAATAGGCTCTCTTAGTCGAGGAGAGTTTAGGAGAATAACAACTACAAAACTGTGAAGGGGTACATGGAGGTCACAAGAATTACCGTAGAACTTACCGTTTAGGAAAGGTCTTTCGAAAGTTAAATGAAATGGGTATAAGAAGTCTCCTTAATGGTAGACATCGGAATTGCATCGTTATGGTAATACTTTACATGAAGAATTTATTATTATCAACTTTCAGTTTTAACGAATAACTAGGGATTCGACGTCTTACATACGACACAATCGTCCGTGTTTTATAATTAAAAGAACGTGAAGAGGTCGTCTTGAGGTTTGAACTGATAATGACACAGAGTCAATTATCCCTCCGAACTCCTTTCCCTCTCTCCACCTTCTTGTCGACTAGTCATCTCGTCAATCTCGTGTGTATCACAAACAATTAATGTAAATTACAAAATATACCCGTGGGGTTTTAATAATGTTATTACTGGAGTTTGTTGTGACTAGTGTCTAACAACATTGTTTATATTATTACTTTTTTAAACTTTATTACGTCTTGATGGTTTTACACTGTGTCTCTGTGTTTCACTCGTTCATATCAACCTTTTTACCGAAGACATCTGAAGAGTCGTGTCCTAACAATAGTTGGAAGTTAAACGTTTTTAGTGTCCCATTTCACGTTATTCACTTTCATAATTAACGAGTTGGTACAGGCTGAAAAACACTGGGGTACTTGACATCGGACGGTCCGAGGACAGATACCTTAAGAGGTCTGTTGTTATGACCTTACTCATCGGGAAGGAAATAGGTCCCCTAGAAATACTGGGTCCCTAACTTGGACCCAGAGGGTGTAAAGTTCGTCTAAGAAATGGTAGACTCGGTGGTTCCTTCGGGTTTCACGTTATTTCACTTCTTGTTATTTTGTTCTATTTGGACATCTGTGATAACTAACGTGATTCTTTTTATCGTATTTTGTCCTAAGAGGTCCTATGCAATCTAATAAGATGGTCACTAACTCTTTAGTGAGGACTTAAATTGTCATTCTTCATGTGAACACTACAATTACTCTCGTCATGACTAATCCACTGACCCAACTTGGGTACTGACTTCATAAATCTTCCTCTCCTCTCTTACACCTCTGTTGTTCTAATCCGTTGAAAAATCTCCTCAGTAAGACTTTACTACTGAATTTAGTTTGACGTCGACAACCTCTTCGTTCTCTTTTCTTTTACGACAAATTCTACCAGTTCAATTGCCATACAAAAGTACCACTATCTACCAGAGTATCGTTTTCTTTTTGACTACCGATCTTTACTTTTCTCTCTTAACGATCTCGTTTCAAGAACTAATCGAACTCTCTCGAACCCTGTATCTGGTGTTCACTTCGTTGACTAAAATCTATACTCGTCTTTTGTACCGTCGGTGAGGTCATAAGATCTGACCTTTTAGGGTACCCGTCTCCTCGGACCGTCCAATATCAGGTACCTTAGTGTTTCGCAGTCTGTACTGACTTCACTGGATCGTACGTGTGTACCTATGTACTCGGTAGCATAGTTTTCCTCTCTGTTTATACACACGTTTCCTTGTGTTATCAAAAGACCCCTTTACCCTATTTTTAGGGTCAACAGAGAGTTAATCCAAGTAATAAGTTTGGAGAATCTACCTGATCCTGGAATCCTTTTTTGTCTTTCGTAAAATTTTATTTTTGATGTTCTCTAGTTCTCCTTTCGACCTCTTGATTTAGTCCCATTTTACAAAAACCGGATGTCGTATGACGAATAGGAAATAGACACCTCTCGGAGTCGACTTGCGTCTGTATATATAACTTGTTTGGACTTTTGAGTCGAAGGGACTGAGGTTCACTCATCCTCCCAGAAGGAAAGTTTCTGGACTCAGATCCGTCCTTGGACCTGTTCACTCCAAGGTGACGTCTTTCTTGACCCTGAACGTCCACTCATAGTGGTAGACGTCCTGTTACCTATTCTTTGAGTCTGAGAATCCTTCGGGTCTCTGGACCGTCGAATCCCCATTTTCTATCTTCTAGGACTTAGAAAACATAATAAATTAGGGATCCTAAATTTTTTTTAACCTCCTATACCCTCTGACTCTTATGTTCAAAAAACAAACAAACAAAAACAATCGAATCCTTATTAACTGAAACACTCTGAGTCCTACTAGTGGAAAACAACGATAACAACAAAAATTCAAATCGAATGAAATTAGTGAAATAGAGTAAACTGTAACAAACACCCATCGAGTGACTTTTTCACTTCACTGGGACACCTGATATCGGACGGTCCGAGGACACAGGTGCTTTAAGAGGTCAATTCTTATGACACCCATCGGTAAGGGAAGAGGTCCCCTAGAAGGTCTAGGTCCCTAGTTTGGGCCAAGAGAACATGACGTCCGTCTAGGAAATGTCAGACTCAGTGGTCCCTTCGGGTGTATCAGATAATGGTTGTATGTTTTCTGTCTTTTTCTTTTTCTCTCTGTCTCTGTGTCCGGCTGTCTCCGTGTCTGTGTTTCTGTCTCTCTTTTATTGATGTTTATTGATAGAAAGTTTTAACATTTCTTTTTGTAAAACGTGAGAGAAATTCGAACTAGGTTTCGTCATAGTGAACTTAACATACAGACTTCCTCTTTCAATTCTTAAGAAAAAAAAAAATTAACACCGAATACTCAAAATAAAAAATTATATTTAAATAATTAAAATTAACCTCCAATTAATGAAATGTTATAACATAACCAAAACGGTATGTAGTTGTACTTAGGTGGTGTCCATATGTGCACAAGGGGTAGGACTTGGGGGGAGGGAGGAGGGAGGGGTATGGTAGGGAGACCCAACGGGGTCACGTGGTCGGGGTTCGTAGGTTAAAAGAAATGATAAAGACTATAAATTGACAAAAAGACTTCATTACTCATACCACTCCTTTCATACTCTCGGTCAACCAACCGTAAAATAAGATTTGATTGAAAATCACAAACATTTGTGAAAATTTGTATTCACTCAGAACGGAGACATCTAATGTCCAAAAAATTCCCACCACCGAGGAAAGTGTTGTCGAGGATCGTCTCTAAACAATTTTCCATTCAACTTTTCTTTTACTGGAACTTATAAAGTTGCCTATCAAACTACGATGTCATCAAAAAAAACTGTACCCGAGTTTCTTTTAATTACGTCAAACGTGGATGTCTTAATGACTTGTTACTGTCGTATTATATTAAGAAACACGACACAACACCGATTCATATAAGACTCGTCAGTCAAGTGAAAGACGCAATCTGAAAACTTCAATCAATATAGTTACAGAAACTACGTGTGACTTGACTGTTTGTGATATTTATAAATTTAAACTTTATTTCGGAGGAGAAGTATTTCATACGTAAGGAGAACTGAGGAGACTTAAATCTTAATTTTACTTTAACTATAGTTGTAGTTGTTTCTGACATCACAGTCATAAGGAACTTACGTTTATGTTATTTGTGTAAGTCGAAAATGGATTCTTGTTACAAATATAAAGGTGTAAGATTTATCCCGTAGGTTACTTTGTCTCGTTAAGGGGGTTCGAACTTCTCAAGTCTGGAAACTAGAGAGACACGGGGAGGAGTCCTGAGTGCGTTAGACGAGAAAAGAGGGTCTTAGTAGACTGACCCTCGGTTTACTTGTAGTCTAAACATATTCCGAGATTGATCTGGGATCCCAAGTAACGGTTAAATGAAACGTAAAATCGTTGTAACTAGGCTGAAGAGACGACGTTGAGAGGGGACGAATAAATAGGCATAGTCGACTTGCAACTTACTAACTAAAACCTAGTACGTGAAACTGTACCAATAATAAACAGAGAGATCTATTAGGATTGTTGTATAAGAGGACACGAGTGAGGTATTTAGGTCAATGAATTGGTACTTCATATAACACAAAACATATACACGAAAGAAATCTAGTTCCTTTAACCTTCAATCCTAAGGCAGGAACCGTTTAGGAAAGTAATCGTAACAGGAAAGAGTGGAGGCTTAAAGAGGGAATAAAAGTATGAATGAACACTCAAGAAGGATCGTGTTTGACAAGACCAACTACCTCCTGTGGTCACTCTAGCCATCGTAGGTAGGGTTATGAATTTCTTATATGACGAAACTCTTTCTAATCTTATAGAGGTATTTTGAGTCAAATTTTGTGACGCCCTTACTCTTACCCTCTGCTTTCTATTCCTGTTTGAGTCCTACCACCTGTTTCCTCCTTTTGAAAATGATCGACCTCCCGTTACCCTCTCACACTGGTGGAAACTCAAAGGTAAGTCCCTCTCTACTAGAGTTACGACTACTGGAGACGGGGGATTCTCAAATAAACGAATTACATATGTTTGTAAATACAGATTAATTCTCTTACTTTTCCTGAAGGATTCACCGAGTCACCATTTCTTAGGCGGGTGGTTACGTCCTCTATACTCTTTGAGTCCAAGTTAGGGACGTAGCCCTTCTAAGGGACCTCCTCCTTCACTGTTGGGTGAGGTCATAGAACGGACCTTTTAGGATCTCTGTCTCTTCAGACCACCCGATATCAGGTACCCCAGAGTATGTCAGGTTGTGTTGAATATCAGGTACCCCAGAGTATGTCAGGTTGTGTTGAATTTCTGTCGTGCGTGTTTACGTTCTGTTACTTTATCGTATGTTCCCGAATTTTACTTTCTCAAGGAACAGAGTGGGTAGTGTAGGTCAAAACGAGACATTATGTTAAAGAAAATTTACAACTAATTTAATAAATAAATAATATTTATTTAAGTGGAATGTGTAATAATATCTGAGTGAACAAAAGGTCCTTTTAAGTATATGACGTAGGGATTGTGGGGACACACTGACTTAGACTTCTATCTCGGAAATTTTGACTAAATAAATAACAAACTTTCACAACTTTCCCAATTAGTAAGTCAGCACAGGTAGAGAAACACTGGGATACGAGACATCGGGTGGTCCGAGAAGACAGGTACCTTAAGAGACCCGTTTTTACGACCTAACCCATCGGTAAGGGAAGAAGACCCCTATAAGGGTGGGTCCCTAGTTTGGGTCCAGAGGTAGTAAAGTCCGTCTAAGAAATAATATACTCGGTGGTATTAAAAAAACCGAGGGGTGATATCTCAACTTGGAGTAAGAAGACTCACTGTCCATCCCTATGAGTCGTGATAGTCAAGTCAAGTCAGTAAGTCAGCACAGGCTGTGAACCGCTGGGGTCCTTGACGTCGTGCGTTCCGGAGGGACAGGTAGTGGTTGAGGGTCTCAAATGGGTTTGAGTACAAGTATAAGCAGTGATATGAATAATGAATAATAATAAATGATACATGAATAATAATTAATTACAATTTACTTCAGTTTTGTCACGTGGGAACTAGGTCATATTGACCACAAGAATAATTTCTTCTCTTTCTCTGTAAACCCTCCTCAAACGTGTCTCTTTTTGGTTCATTCCTGTGTTACTCTTCTGTCGGTAGACAATCTGTTCCTCTCTGGTCTCTTCTTTGATCGAGATGAACATGGAACTAGAACTACAGACCAGAGTTCTTGACACTCTGATATCTATAAATACTAAGCTCGGTGGGTTATACACCATAAAACAATACCGACATAAGGTTTCGATTGTATGTATACTATTTGACAAGTAGTGTTTTCTTACATACCTTTTTTCACTGTCAGTAATGTTGAGGGTACAAAAGAAGGGGTCGTTGGTTAGAATAGTCTATAAATTAATATAACATCTCCGTCGGTGAAGATATATAAAGACATAAACCAGAAAGTCAACAGTTTAAGTACAGAGATTTATCATGTGAACGGGACTTCAAATAGTTAAAATTTGAAAAATATAACTAAAAGAAAGTGTTAATTACTCCAAATGAATATGACGGGAGGAGAAAGGAGGAAAGAAAGAATGGTGTATTAATATAATCAGAAGGTTCAAGAAGAACAATACCTTACAAATTTAAGAAATAATAAGTAGTAACTTAACTCCCTTAATCGTCAAGGTTATAAGTGGAATTAAAGGAACGGGATAAAATGGACTGTATATGTATGTATGTTATATTTAGACTTATATTTATATTTATATTAAGACTGTATGTGTATGTATGTTTGTGGGACCATACGTGTGAGTGTGTGTGTTCGTCTGTGTGTTGTCGTCCCCAATGGAACTATCCTCTTATTATTCAGGAGTATTACAGAAGGTAAATGAATCTTTTATTATTACACCCTTTCGGACGAAAACTTAAACCGGGACGACATTTACATGGTTTCATCAGTAATCTTTTGGAACCTGAACAGAAACAAAATGGTCTTCCACCAGTAGTGTTTGGTCCACCAAGACGACGACCTTCTGTTTCACACTGTAATCCGAAAACGAAAATACATGGACATCTAAAGATAATATCAAACTTTTACCCTCTTGTTGTTCTTTTTCTGTCCCTTTACAGACGTTGTAGGAGAAATTTTTATTTATGTTGAAATAGGAGGTATATCCTTTCCGGTTAAGTCTAAGTATAACATCAAAAAATTTTCCCAAGACAAATTGGACCCAGCTACAAAAGGACAGTGACCCTAAATCACAAACAAAACCCCTCTTGACACAAAAAGTCCCCCACACATACACAGGGTCGACCGATCTTTCTTATTTCTCCCGACACGTTTTACGTGTAACTGATCTTATTTACTTACTCCAACCCTAAGTATCACGATCTAAAGTAGGATCTCTCATAATAACTTTGTACGGTGGAGGTTGGGGTAGGACAGGATACATAAGACCTTACTTATAGAATCTGAAGCACAATATATACTGACCGACAGCAAAACAAGTCTCTAAAAGTTCACCTCCTTCTTTCTAATTTCGATACTTTCGTCGACGACACGTAGGGATTTTCAATGTTCCTACTCTACCTATAAATATTATATCTCCAAACTACTTCCGTGTGAGAGACACTCACCTGGAAACGTTCTGATCTTAGACACGGAACCTTTACTAGTGAAGGTTTACAAAATTGATCAGAGAGAACAGAGAATTCACTCTCGTTAGAGTGAACCATACGTTAATAGAGGTGGAAAACATTTCTTGGAGGACGGTCACGTTCTCAGTATTCTCTACGCCCAAACTAGGGACCCAGTCCTTCTAGGGGACCTCTTCCTTTACCATTGGGTGAGGTCCTACGAACAGACCTCTTAGGGCACCGGTCTATTCAGACTACCCGATGTCAGGTATCCTAGTCTTTCACAGTCCGTGTATACTGACTAAATCTTACGTACGTACGTAAGTAAGTCAAGTCAAGTCAGTGAGTCAGCACAGGTTACGAAACGCTGGGGTACTTAGAGTCATGCGGTCCGGAGGACAGGTAACGGTCGAGAACCTCAAAGGGGTTTGAGTACAGGTAACTCAGTCACTACGATAGGTCGGTAGAGCAGGAGACAACAGGGGAAGAGGAGGACGGGGGTTAGGGAGGGTCGTAGTCCCATAAAAAGTTACTCAGTTGAAAAGTGTACTCCACCGGTTTCATAACCTTAAAGTTAAGTCGTAGTCAGGTAGGTTACTTGTGGGTCCTAACTAGAGGAAATCCTACCTGACCAACCTAGAGGAACGTCAGGTTCCCTGAGAGTTCTCAGAAGAGGTTGTGGTGTCAAGTTTTCGTAGTCAGGTAGCCACGAGTCGAAAGAAATGTCAGGTTGAGAGTGTAGGTATGTACTGGTGTCCTTTTTAGTGTCGGAACTGATCTGTCTGGAAACAACCGTTTCGTTACAGAGACGAAAAGTTATACGATAGATCCAACCAGTATTGAAAAGAAGGTTCCTCATTCGTAGAAAATTAAAGTACCGACGTCAGTGGTAGACGTCACTAAAACCTCGGGTCTGTTCATTTCAGATGTGACAAAGGTGACAAAAGGGTAGATAAAGGGTACTTACTACCCTGGTTTATGGTACCAGAATCACAAGACTTACAACTCGAAATTCGGTAGAAAAGTGAGAGGAGAAAGTGAAAGTAGTTCTCTGAAAAATCGAGAAGAAATGAAAGAAGGTATTCCCACCACAGTAGACGTATAGACTCCAATGACTATAAAGAGGGCCCTTAGAACTAAGGTCGAACACGAAGGAGGTCGAGTCGCAAAGAGTACTACATGAGACGTATATCCAATTTATTTGTCCCACTGTTATATGTCGCAACTGCATGAGGAAAAGGATAAACCTTGGTCAGACAACAAGGTACAGGTGAAGATTGATAACGAAGGACTGGACGTATGTCCAAAGAGTTCTCCGTCCAGTCCACCGGACCATCCGGGTAGTGAAAGTTTTAAAAGGTGTCAAATAACACTAGGTGTGTCAGTTTCCGAAACCGTATCAGTTATTTCGTCTTTATCTACAAAAAGACCTTGAGAGAACGAAAAAGGTACTAGGTNAAGATTGATAACGAAGGACTGGACGTATGTCCAAAGAGTTCTCCGTCCAGTCCACCGGACCATCCGGGTAGTGAAAGGTTTAAAAGGTGTCAAATAACACTAGGTGTGTCAGTTTCCGAAACCGTATCAGTTATTTCGTCTTTATCTACAAAAAGACCTTGAGAGAACGAAAAAGGTACTAGGTCCTCTACAACCGTTAAACTAGAGACCAAGGAGTCGGAAAAGATTTTGGTCGAATTTATAGACCTTCAAGTCCCAAGTGTATGACAACTTCGGAACGAACCTCTTAAAACTCGTAATGAAATGATCACACATTCTACTCACGTTAACACGTCGTCAAACACGTAAGAAACCCTAACCTTTCTTTTGACTGGAAAAGTTCAGGACACCGGTGACGACTCAATAGGTTTAAACGACCGTATAACTCACGTCGTAAAAGTGTTGTAGTAGAAAATCCTAAACTTTATCGAGTTGACCTTAAGGTAGTCGAGTGATCGAAACAAGTATCACTACGAAAGATTCCGGGTGAACTGAAGTGTAAGGTTCTACAGACCGAGATCCACTCACTAATGTGGTGACACTAATAGACCCAGTACTTCTAGAAAAAACATGTCAAGAAGACACATAAGAACGGTGGAGAAGAATTATAGAAGACGAAGAAAATCCAGGTATGGTAAAGACAGGAAATAACACGTACTTTACAAGAGAACCATAGAGATTAAAAGAACTTCTCTAGAGATCAGAAAGGGTAAGACAAACAAAGGAGATAAAGAAAAGTGACTAGAGACTCCTTCGGAAAGAATAGAGAGGAACAATAAGAAACCTTGAGACGTAAGTCTACGAATATAGAAAGGAAAAGAGGAAACGAAAAGTGAAGAGAAGAAAAGAGTCGATAAACATTCCGGAGGAGTCCGTCGGTAAAACGAAAAAACGTAAAGAGAAGGTACCCCTACCAGAACTAGGGACAGAGGATATGTTACAGTGTTTGGAGTCAGGTATCAAGTAGTCCGTGAGATAGATGGTTTACATCAGGGAATTTAGATAAAGAGTGAAGGTGACATCTTAGTATTCCTTAAACTAAATCCAGTATGGACTTACCAGATCACCAAAAGGGATGAAAGAAGTTAAATTCAGACTTAAACCGTTATTCCTCAAGTACTAGACTCGGTGTCAGTCGAGGGTCAGAACAAAAACGACTGATATATCTCGAAGAGGTAGAAACCGACGTTTCTTATATTATTTAGACTAAAACCACAACTGGTACACCACTACAGGTACACATCTCAAAAAAGAACACAACAACCTTCTTCCACAAACGATACTGGTCACACAAGAGAACCGTGTTGAGATAATCGGAAACGGGACGAAGTAAGGCATGAGGTTCCGGTTTAAACGGACAATGAGGTCCACAGAGAACTGAAGGATGAAAACATAAGGTCAGGGGATATTACTTTTCCTATAGAAAAAACTCACAATCGAGATTTTCCAGACATCCGGAAGTATCTTGGCAAGTTGAAGTCGAAGAAGTCACAATGACCAACCCAGTATCCGAACCTAATGGTATTATAACTTACCAAACGGAACTTTTACTTGCCGTTAGTAAGACAACAAAAACTCTAACGTAGGTTCATGACGTAAAACCTGAGAAAACAACTGTTACTACCGATGAGGTAAAGAAGATTCCCTAAGAACGGGTGTCATCATCTATATTACCAGTAGACTCAATTTAAGTGGGTAAAGTCAGGTAGAGTCAAGCGACTAAGGATCTTACAGCTGTAAGTGAGAACGGTAGAGGACAAACTAGTGAAGGTTAAACGGAACTAAGTACCTGGATTGTAAGGTCCAAGGATACGTTATAACGAGAAATGTCGTAGCCTGGAACGAAGATAGTGGTCAAGGTAGGTGTTAACTCATAACACAAACGAAACCGAAGTAGGGAAGTAAGAAAGACCTCAATAAAGAGGTGACTATAGGTCATCGTATAACCCGTGGATTACTGGACCCCTCGAGAAGAAAGTCATAGGATAGTAAAACAGAAAAGTATGACAAGTACCCCAAGAGTTCCGTACTTATGACTGTACCAAACGGTAAGGGAAAAGGTCACCTGGTATAAGACAGTCTGAAGAGGTGGTACTGGACAGGTAGAACCCACCGGGGTGTTCCGTACCGAATCAAAGTGACTCAATCTGTTCCGACACCAGACACTAGTCTAATCTGTCAAAAAACACTAATACCAAAGTCACACAGACGAGAGACTACGGGAGAGCCTCGTGGATGGTAGAATGAACTAGTACCCCATAGAGGATAGAACCAAAACCCCACAGAGAAGTGGCGACGAGGTCGTTTCACGTCTGCGATGAGGAATGGAACCTGCTCAGCGGGGAGGACTGGAACATATACCTCATCGAGATAGGTGGGAGGACACGGACGTATCGACGACGAGGAACTTGCACCCTAACGAGGAGAACCGGTGACGGGGACTGGAGCCTGCATCCCATCGAGGAGAGCCGACGTGAAAAACGTGAAGTCGTCGAGGGTTGAGAAGTCAGTTCAGAGTACAGTGTTATACCAAAGGATATCATCGTCATACGTATGAATTCCCCCCTCTCTCACTTCCCCCCCGAAGGAACACCGAGTCGACCATTTCTTAGAAGGACGTTACGTCCTTTGGACCCAAGTTAGGGATCCATCCCTTCTAGGGGACCTCTTCCCTTTCCGATGGGTGAGGTCATAATGTCGGACCTCTTAGGACACCTGACATATCAGGTACCTCAGCGTTTCTCAGCCTGTGTTGACTCACTGAAAGTGAAAGTGAAAAGTGTCACTTTCTTTGCCACCCAATGGGATGAAGACGGTAAGTAACCCCTTTAAATCTCTTTCAAAGGTATCTAACAGTGGTCGTCTTATCCATCGATATTGGGAATCTCTTGGACCTTGATAGACCGGTATTCCGTTCAGTCTTTACCCGTAAGTTTTTACGGAAAGAAGGGTTTATACGATTTCTCTCTAACGGAAACTTCTACTACCCTTTTTAGTCTCGATATTCATTTTATGTAGTTTATATGTTATAAAGTTAGTCAAAAAAAAAACAGAATTTTTTTTAGAGTTTAAAGCACAACATGAAACTAAAGACCCGAAGGTCCACCACGATCACCATTTCTTGGGTGGACGGTTACGTCCTTTGCATTCTCTATGTCTAAACAATGGAGCCACCACTTCTAGGGGATCTCCTTCCGTTCCTTGGGTGAGGTCATACGAACGGTCCTCTTATGATACTTTTCTCCTGGGACTACCCGATGTCAGGTATTTCAAAGTTTCTCAGCCTGTACTGACTTTCCTGAGTTACACGTGTGCGAAAGTAGAAATTTACTATCTTAGTTTCTATATTGAGATATCTCAACTAGACGTTGATACAATCAGAAGAATCTCAAAGGCATCCCTTTTGTGTCACCAATGTACACTTCTTCATCAACACGTACACCTCTCAAGTTTGTCTTTAGCCCGAATACGTCAACACGAATAAGTTTTATATTTCATAGTCGTGGCGGTGGTAAGGTGTAAATACTGAACGGTAGACTGTTCTTTTAGTGTAGGAAAGTCCAGTCACTACTTACTCGTAAACTCGGTGTGTTTACATAAAAGGTAAACTTGAAAAATAAAGAAATAACAAAGTACACTAAAACCAAAACGACAGGAAGAATATTCTGACTATTCAAAGTAAGTCCCTCTTTTTGAGTATATAAGTACCAGTTAAATATAACGTTTCGTTGGTTGTTTTGAGATTTTAGGATAATAGAAGTATTTTTTCATTTCTTGGACAACACACGTTTCTTAATTTATAAAAAAGAGACTTAAATAACTATTAGATAAATCCCTCCGTTCCATTTTATTCTACTTATTGTCACGTTCCGTCGTATACGATTTATATAAGTAATTTGTAATTTTTTTTTCCAAATTTATGTAAATAAAGAGGGTGTCATATATTTGTTCGTCGGATCTGTAACATCCTCTATTTTGATAAAAGAAATTTTCCGTTCCAGGAAGAGAAAATTCCTTAAGCGTCAGATTACTCCCTTTCTACACCTCTTAAACTTACGTTTGTCACTAAATCCTTTCTTATTTATACTCCTAATCGATCAGTGGGAGTCCAAATTTTTCAACTTCTGACCCAAATAACACAAAGGAACTTTTAGGAACTGTTTATAGTGACAACTCTTTAGGGAGTATGCACAGAACTGTGCCTCTTATTCGGTTCACTTATTATGGTCCCTGTCGAGTACAAATGACTTGTAGTAGATGTACGTTCTGTGACGTAATCGTAAAAGTGACGAAGAAGCCGGAACCTCACGATGTACGAAGGACGCGAACGTCACGTGGGAGAGGTTCCACGGAGAGTTAACAAACCCCGAAGGGATCACCGAGTCTGTCATTTCTTAGGAGGACGTTACACCCTCTTGACCCAAGCTAGGGCCCCAGCCCTTCTAGGGGACCTCTGACCTTACACATGAGTGAGGTCATAAGAACGGACCTCTTGAGGTACCTGTCTCTTCGGACCAGGTAAGCAACGTCTCAGCCTGTACTGACTCGTTGATTGTACAAGTGAAAAGTTGTTTTGAGATCTTCTTGTCGTCCAAAGAAAGAGTTTCTTCGAATTTTCACAGGGTCCCCTACTCTGATCATTTAATTTGTGATTTAATTTTCATAAACAGGATTCAAAGAATTTTTATGTAATTCCCCCTTAAAACGTAAAAGGTAATTTTGGTGTTATTTTTTCTTTTATTTAACTTGGTAAGAGTAAGAAGTGTTTGGTAACTTTCAAGTGGAAACAAAGATATTTTTACATTCTTATAAAGGGTAGTTGTAGAATAAGTGGCGAATTCTTATTTATCTGAATGTTACTTCTACGTTCGGTTTTCATATAAAGAAAGAGAGGGAGTGTATAGTAGAAAGAGATACTCAAATATAAATTTATCCGCAACAACCCCTTTTCATTTAATTGGTATACAAGATACGACAACTCTTTAGGTAAAGTCATCTTACTGGATATTTATAACTTTTTAAACTCTTACATTCATTTATGGTTGACATTTTAGCCACATTGACGTCATTATTTTGTCACTCTCTTGTTAATGAAACCTAGTGACTATTCCGGAGGATCTCATTCTTTTGTTTCATGGTATTGTGTGTCGAAACCTCCTTACGTAAAATATATGTTACGTTAAGTGTATATAATTCACATGTCAAACTGTTTTTCATATTTTAGACCTCACATGTCACACTGAGTAAACCTCTTCATATATGCAGTACATTGATGATAGGGTTAGTTTTATATTCTGTAAAAATAACTTTCTATCGTCTTATACGGTGGATTTCCATCCTCTTTAACAACGAAACCACACAACTAATAAAATTTGACACCCGTGAATTTTTCACCCTTTACATCGGCCTCCGAAAGAAACAGATTTCTGTCCAGAAGGCTTTCCTTCAGTCAACAGTATTTAAGAGAGGGACTTTCAAAGTAGTTGTCCCTTTCACCTGAGAATAGTTTCCTTTCCTCTGATATTCAGGTATAGTCTAGTTTGACAATGTTTGGTAGTACGACGACGACGACGATTCAGCGCAGTCAGCACAGGTTGAGACACGTTGGGGTATCTGCCGTCGGGTGGTCCGAGGGGGCAGGGACCCTAAGAGGTCCGTTCTTGTGACCTCACCCGACGGTAAAGGAAGAGGTTACGTACTTTCCCTTTTCACTTTCACTTCAGAGAGTCAGTACAGGTTAAGAAACACTGGGGTACCTGACGTCGGATGACCCGAGGAGACGGGTACCCTAAAAGGTCCGTTCTCAGGACCTCACCCCACGGTAACGGAAGAGACATGTTTGGTAGTATAGAGGGTGAATAAGAAGATTTCAGAGTAAATGGGAAGAATTTTTAGTAAATGAGAGAGGATTCTCCAAATAACCTCTTCCGTTACCGTGGGGTGAGGTCATGAGAACGGACCTTTTAGGGTACCTGTCTCTTCGGACCATCCGACGTCAGGTACCCCAGCGACTCACAGTCTGTACTGACTCGCTGAAGTGAAAGTGAAAAGGGAAAGTACGTAACCTCTTCCTTTACCGTTGGGTGAGGTCACAAGAACGGACCTCTTAGGGTCCCTACCCCCTCGGACCACCCGACGGGAGATACCCCAGCGTATCTCAGCCTGTGCTGACTTCACTGAATCGACGTCGTCGTTCTCCAAATACGTATAAAAGAGGGGAAAGAGATAATTCTATCATAAATTCGGAGTCAAAGTTCGATGGAGTCCCTCAATGAGACCAATAGAACGTATATATGGACCCCAAAGGTACAATTATTTGAACGAGTAAAAAGAGAACAATTTACCAGAAAACAATATCCCTAGAGTCGGTTCTTGAGTCTTCTCATTTCCCTTTTAGTAAATAGACGGAGGGAGTTGGGGTAACAGGATAACAAAGGAGAAAATGAAAGGTTGGTTAGGACAAGAGAGTGGAAAACGACAAGACTAAAATATTCGTTTGAATCAAAATTCTCGTAACCAGAAACTTAACGGTCTAGTTTACAGCCGAAATGTCTGTGACATATACACTCGTACTAATTCAATGAAGTTCTGAAACTTGGAGGAAAGAAGGAAAGATATTGTCCTTTTTATTACACGGATGTAATATTCTTAACCACTTTGATGTTAATCCAGTATCTACGTTTGTCAATCATCTCAAAACCAGTCGTTTATGATGTTTTTACTTCTGAAGTGAAATCTGATTAATTTCTTTTTCCCAACTCTGTCCCTCATGTTTCAATATGTGGTCACAGAGGTGCTCACATACGAAACCCCCCTTATCCCTACCTGGCGTATGACCCTCTCGGGTCTTCTCCTCGAACGTGATCGAAACGTGATATTATAACTCCGAAGGGACTACCGAGTCACCCATTTCTTAGACGGACGTTACGTCCTCTGTGTCCTTCGTACCCAAGATAGGGACCCAGTCTTTCTAGGGGACCTCTTCTTTTACTGTTTAACGAGGTCACAAGGACGGACCTCTTAGGGTTCTTATTTCCTCGGACCGTCCTATATCATGTACTCCAGTGTTTTGTCCGACTGTGCTGACTTGTGAGGTGTATTACCGTTGTTCTTTATTGTATTATATACGACACTTAACGAAGGGACCAACCTCTTCCGTTACCGTGGGGTGATTTCATAAGAACGGACCTCTTTGGATACCTGTCTCCTCGGACCACTCGATGACAGGTACCCCAACGTTTCTCAGTCTGTACTGACTCGTTGACTGTGTGTGTAACGAACGGACCATCAAGTCGACCATTTCTTAGACGGACGTTATGTGCTCTGTGTCCAAGATAAGGACCCAACCCTTCTTGGGGACCTCTTCCCTATCCGATGGGTAAGGTCATAAGAATCCGAGGGGACCACCGAGTCTACCATTTCTTAGACGGACGTTACTCCCTCTGGACCCAAGCTAGGGACCCAACCCTTCTAGGGACCTCTTGCCGTACTTTTGGGTGAGGTCACAAGAACGGACCTTATAGAGGTATCTGTCTCTTCGAACCGTCACATGTCAGGTACCTCATGGTTTCTCCGTCTGTGTTGACTCACTGATACAAAACGGGGTTTACGAAACGTATTAACTCGAGTAAATCAGGAACATTGTAATGTGTTTTACATGATAATACTCAGTAGGTTTAAGATATCAATTCTTTGACCTCCGTCCCTTTCTACTCCGTACAACGAGTTTCGTTGTATTAACTCAGACACACTCTTTCACGAACTCGATACTGAACTTGGACTAGACTGAGGTCACGAAACTTAGTGATACGTCATAATAGTGAGTCAATTTTTATTGATGAGTTGGTAGTGTTATAACATTATTAGGAGGTTACTTTTCTTTAATTAATTTGTTTAATGTGTTTTCTAATTCTTTTCTCGAAAAGAAAATTCTTATAAATATATTTATGTGATGGAAACCGAAAACAATGGTCACATTCCGATAATTAAATGAACCTGATCGAAAAGAAAATGGACATACTGACAGAACCGGACATCTAATTCTACTTAAGGTGTTGATTCCCTTCGATTATTGGTAGTGGTTAATTTTATAAAGGAATCCCTCTTCCTTTACCGTTGGGTAAGGTCATAAGAACGGACCTCTTAGGGTACCTTTTTCCTCGGACCTTCTGATGTCAGGTACCCCAGCACTTCTCAATTTGTACTAAACCACTGATTGGTTATTATTCGTGAAAATATTTGTTACCGGGTAGGATTTTTTTTTTTTTTTTTTCTTTTACAAGAGAATCCTATATTTGTGGAAAGGTAACCCTAAAACTCATGAAACTTATCAAGGATTTTTTATATTCTTTAATTAAGGAGAATTAAGTAAAATGTGTGAAACACTAAATGAACTTTTAAAGTTTAATGAATATAGTTGAGGTTAAAGAAAATTTAATTATGAAAGAAGTATAAGACGTTCAGACGTAAGGTGTTTTGGTCTACGAAAATTTAGAATGTTACAATTTTGGTTCTTTTCCGGTAACACGAAGGGACAGAGAAGTTGGTCTCTAGAACGATTTGGTTACGTATATCTGCCAAATCTGTGAAAAAATTGTTTTCTGTGGGTATAATGATAAACATTCGCAGTATTATTATTGTGGAAAGAAATATAATTAAACCTAGAATATTATAATATCGTCTTTATAAGAGATTAAGTCATAAGTTTTATTCGAATATCCATTTATATTGTCTATAAAAAGAGAGGTCAGGAGTATATAAACTAATTACAGATACTATAATTACTAAATACGTGTTCAATATCGTGTGTGTGTTCGTATATATATATATGTATATATATGTATGTATAAGAAAAAATTATGAAAAGGTAATTGTACAAAGTATCGTATTACTTATGTCAAATGACACGATATACCATCCTAAGACAACAAATTGGTAAGATATATTCGAATATAAACGATTGGGGTTGGAGGGTGGTGTAAGGAAGGAGGTAACAGAGAGAGAGAGACTGAATTAAGTCAAGTCAAGTCAGAGACAGCACAGGTTGAGAAACACTGGGGTGCAAGACGTCGTACGGACCGAAGGGACAGGTAGTGGTTGAGGGTCTCGAACGAGTTTGCGTACAGGTAGTTCAGCCACTACGGTAGGTTGGTAGAGCAGGAGAACAGTAGGGGAAGAGGAGGACGGAAGTTAGAAAGGGTCGTAGTCCCAGTAAAGATTACTCAGTCAAGAAGAGTAGTCCACCGGTTTCATAACCTCTAAGTCGAAGTCGAAGTCGTAGTCAGGAAGGTTACTTATAAGTCCTGACTAAATAAAATCCTAACTGACCAAACTAGAGGAACGTGAGGTTCCCTGAATCAAGTCAATGATACTATTAGAGATAGACGTAGGTACAATGAAGTTAACGTAATTAAGTTAGAAAAATTACCGACTCGTCATAAGATAAACATATATACATGGTGAAGATATAGAAAAGTAGAGAATTACCTGTAAATCCAATGTAGGTACAAGACCGATAACATTTATCATGACAATATCACTACATACATAGAAAAACTTAATGTCAAAACAGACCTATATACGGGTCCTCACTCTAACAACCATTAAGATAAAAATCAAAAGACTCCTTAGAGGTATGACAAAAGGTGTCACCGACGTGGTTGAATGTAAGGGTAATCACATCTTTACAAAGGAAAATCAGTGTGGGAGAGGTCTTGAACAATAAACATCTAGAAAATTGCTCTCGGTAAGACTAACTACATTCCACCATGAAGGGACTTTAAAACTAAACGTAAAGAGATTATAAATCGTTACAACTCGTCGAAAAGTACACGGATGACCGGTAGACGTAAAGAATGAACCTCTTTACAAATAAATCCGTAAAACGGGTTAAAAAAGTTAAAACAACAACAGTAATAACTTAACATACTCTACAAACATATAAAACCTTTATTTTCAGGATAACCAGTGTAGTGAATGTTATACAAAAGGGTAAGACTTCCTACAGAAAAACAAAACAAGTACCAAAGGAAACAACACGTTTTCGAATATTCAAACTAGCCAAGGGTAAACAAATAAAAACAAAAATATAGATAAAGGAACCCTATGACTGAATTCTTTTGAACCATACTAAAATACAGTCTATTACAAAACGGATACTACAGAAGATTCTCAAAATACCACAGTACAGAATAAGTCAGAAACTCGGTAAAAATCAAATAAAAATACATACTACACTTCCACACAAGAGTGAAGTAACTAAACGTACACCGACAGGTTGAAAAGGTTATAGTAAACGACTTCTCTGAAAAAAAGGGTAACACAAAAGAATGGAGGAAACAGTTTCTAGTTAACTGGTTCCACACATATATATATAGGTCTTCATCCTAACGACCCACTATCTTAACAGGATATAAAGTAAAAAACTCGTTAGAGACATGACGAAAGGTATCAATAATTTATCAAAATGTAAGAGTGGTTGTGACATGTCCTAAGGTTGAAGACGTGTAGGAATAGTTGTAAATATTGGAAAAAAAATAAGAAAACAATTATCAGTAAAATGGTCCACACTCCATTATTTTCATAACACTAAACCTAAACTATACTATAACTCGTGGAAACCCCCGTCTTTCAAAAGAGAAGAAAGGAAGATTCAAGAAACCAACCAGATTATTAATTTAACTATATTCTATTTGTTTACACAATTATAACTCTTTTTTATATATTCAAGTATATATGTCGTCAGAGTTTCTATACTCTCTGTGACTCCCCGTTTAACCCGTTAACTTCGAATACCCGGAGTTTAGAATCCGAACCTTCCCTTATCCCTGGACTCCAAAGTTTCTTCTCCTTCCGTTAAGTGTCCTATTATTCTTGTCTACACACGTTAATCTTCAAACGGCACGAACGACCGTCCAGAAAGTAAATTTTTCAATAGAGACCACCATAAAGAAAAAGTCCATGTCTAGGAGACAGATTCAAGAAACTTCGTCCATTTCCTCTCCATTTTACAAAGACTCAAAGGACCCAGAACTAACGTAAGTCGACTTTTATCAGGTGTACAGTTTCATCATCTGAAACCTTATCGTATAGGACGAGGAGAAGTCGTAGACACTTATATAGACAAACGGTAAACATACAGAAGAAACCTCTTACAGATAAGTCCTTGAAGTAGACAAAACATTACACCAATAAAAATAAATTTTGTCAAACTCGAAATATATACGAAATACATAAAAATTATAATTAGTTAAACATCAAACGTTTATAAAAGAGGGTCAGGGAACTAAAACGGAAAAGTAAAGTAACTAAAAATTGGAAAAAACACGTCTTTCAGAAATCAAACTATATCAAGACGGACAGACGACGACGACGACGATTCAGTGAAGTCAGTACAGGTTGAGACACGTTGGGGTATCTACCGTCGGGTGGTCCGAGACGTCAGGGACCCTAAGAGGTCCGTTCTTGTGACCTCACCCAACGGTAAAGGAAGAGGTTACGTACTTTCCCTTTTCACTTTCACTTCAGCGAGTCAGTGCAGACTGAGAAACGTTGGGGTACCTGACGTCGGGTGGCCCGAGGAGGTAGGTACCCTAAAAGGTCCGTTCTCATGACCTCACCCAATGGTAACGGAAGAGGTCAGGGTGAACAGATAAAAACGAAAGAAAAAAAAAGGGGAGACGAAAACTTTTGTTACGGTCCTTCAAAAGAGCACAAAAGAAGATTGTTAAAATCTAGAACGTAAATTTAGAATTTTGATACAACTCAACGAGTAACAGACACCACATTCGATTACCAGGTTAAAGTGAGAAAAGTTACATTTATAGATTAAAAAGGTCGTGGCAAAGAACTTTTCTGAATAAGAACGGACCTTTTAGGGTACCTGTCTCCTCGGACCGTCGGATGTCAAGTCCCCCCACAACGCTCTCAGTCTATGTTGAATTGTTGATTTGGTAATGGTGGTCGTGTATATATATACAAACTTATATATATATATCATATATAATTATTTATAAGTCAAATTATATATATAATATAATGTATATAAACATATATATATAAATACAGATTCGACAGAAAAGACAAAAATATAGTCATTGTACGTTTATTTTTTATAAAAAAATTCTTTTTTGTCGAAGTCAGACAGTACAATGTCAAGATGTTAATGTCATCTTATGTATCTTAGTCATAAAATGAAATGGAACATATTTACGACGTATTAAAATAAGTCAAGTAAAGTCAGTGAGTCTGAGAAACACTGGGGTACTTGGTGCCGTGTGGTCCGGCGGGACAGGTAGTGGTTGAGGGTCTCAAATGGTTTGAGCACAGATAACTCAACCACTACGGTAGGTTGGTAGAGTAAGAGACAGTGGGGGAGGAGGAGGACGGTATTAAGATAATCTGTCATCAGTTAAGGATGTCCCTTCATAAAAGACTTTTAAAGGTTTTTTCATGAAATTTTAACACCTGAGACAAATTTTCTCTTTTCGTGTTTTCTTCCTCTTATATACATATGTATACTAACTAAGTGTTACAACATGTCGCGTTTGATTGTGTTGGAACAATTCGTTAACATAAGGTTATTTGTTGTTGTTTTTTCTCCATCTGTCTCTTTTCTTCGTGTACTTTTTATGTTTTATTTTTTTTTTAATGGTGACTCAGATTTTCAACTAATTTATTTTGATATGTTATTTTATTTTATTTGACTTAGAGTGAAGTTTAATAATTAATCAACTTTAAAGGGTAGCCTTGAATTTGTCTTTCACAGGTCATCGGCACATTAGTTAGTGTTTATACGATAAATCCGTTAAGTCTCCCCGTTTTTTTGTTGTAGTCATTTAATTTATACTTTCTTCCTTTTCTTTACTTCTTTTCTCTCTCTCCATTTCTTTCTTTCCTTCTTTCTCTAAAATAGATACAGTATCTAGAACGAGTCAACACACCATTCTCACTTTGACTTAATACTTGGTAAAGGTGTTAAGAACCAAAGTAGTACGATCAAATCCTATAAACGTGAGAAAAATCACCAATATTTAGGACAAAAGAAGAATTATGTTTGGTTTAGTTGAAACGGGTGGGGATACTTTTGGTGTGACTCTGAGTAAGTCTACTAAATAAGAGAATCTGGTCTTTTCTTGAAAATGAAATTAGGTCGACCGAGTGACCGAGGGGTTCGTAAGACGTCCGGGGTGTCACCACAGGTGGTATTTGTCAATAGTACCTTAATCAGGAGGGTGAAGAAGTGTAGAAAAAAAGGGTTTTTAAAAGTCAATAAAAGTTTTTGTTTAAACTTTTTTTTTAAAAAAAACTAGTTTTCAAGCGAACAATGTTACTAGTACCGATGAGCGGGAGAGGTATGAACATTAAGATCGGTCTGAATTACCGAGACCTTATCTCTTATATGGACATAACGGTCGTCGAAGACACTAATGATTACAAAAGTATTGACGAGTTGTAAATAATTCCCAAGAAGGACTTGATGAAGTCGATTAAAATAGTGTGGGAAACTTTCTTCAACATGATAATAAGAACGAAACAACAACAACGACAAGGTAACAAGTCAACACAGGTTAATAAACCCTGGGGTACCTATCATCGTACAGTCCGAAGGGACAGAAAGTGGTCGAGGGACTCAAAAGAGTTTGAGTTCAGGTAACTTAACCACTACAGTAGGTTGATAGAGGAGGAGACGACAGGGAAAGAGGAGGACGGAAGGTAGAAAGGGTCGTAGTCCCAGAGAGGGTTACTCAACCGAAAAACGTAGTCTACCGGTTTCTCGTAACTGTGACAAGAAAATCACTCTTTTTGAAGGAAAACCTAAACATGTCAGACCTCATTCCCACTCTCTTGTTACGACAAAAAACATTTGTAGAGGATGTAGGAGAGAGTAAGTCCCTCCCCAAAGGTACTATGTCAATACAAATCAGTGAGGTACAGGGTGGGTCGACCGAGAAGCTTCGACTTTACTCAACCTTTCGGGTCGACAGAAGACAATTTTCTTTTCCGTCTATCCACTACCTCCGATTCGAATTCTAGTTGAGACTTATCACTCGGACTGTGTACTGTTACATATGACCACGACGAAAATGTATAAACTCACCGACCTTTGTAAAGACTCTTCAAGTCGTAATCCTTTCTCTCAATTACAACATTGTCTTAGGAGTAAGATTTCTCAATAATTAATTTAAATCCTTAGTAGGGGTATGTGTAACTCGTTTTATCAAAGTTGAATATCTAACCAATAATTATTTAAAAGTACCCCCAAAATAAATAGTATAACAAAGATCGATAGATGTATAGATAGATGTGTAAACAATTGTCACCCACGGAGTTTTATGTTTCGTAAATAATACGGTAGTACGAACTACCCCCATGTTATATTGAGGTTTATCTTATAATCTCGTTTTGTTAGAATTCTCTGTTCTTGTTTCGACCTCAATAGTGTGAGGAACAGAAGTCTGATACGATGTTTAGATGTCATACTATCACCGTGTTTCTGTCTGTGTATCTAGTTGTCTTGTCTTGACTGTTCTTTCCGTTACTGTTTCACAAGTCTGACGGTGTTTTGACGTGAGTAAAGTGTACGATCTTTCCATCACGAGTGTTAAGAGGTTCGGCCCGAAGTTGTCATACACTTGGTTCTTGAAGGTCTATAAGTTCGACCTAAATCTTTTCCGTCTTCTTGGTCTCTAGTTTAACGGTTGTAGACAACCTAGTATCTTTTTCGTTCTCTTAAGGTCTTTTCGTAGATGAAGCAAAGTAACTGATACGATTTCGGAAACTGATACACCTAGTATTATTTGACACCTTTTAAAAATTTCTCTACCCTTATGGTCTGGTCGAATGGACGGAGGACTCTTTGGACATACGTGCGGTTCTTCATTGTTAATCTTGACCTGTATCTTGTTGTCTGACCAAGGTTTAAGCCTATCCTCATGTAGTTCCGATATATAATAGTGGAACGAATTTAATTGAAAATTCGTCTTATATAGTACGTTTTATGGTCCGACCCACTTCGTGTCCGACCTTAGTTTTAACGACCCTCTTTATAGTTATTGGAGTCTATACGTCTACTGTAGTGGTAATACCGTCTTTCGTTTCTCCTTGATTTCTTGGAAAACTACTTTCACTTTCTCCTCTCACTTTTTCAACCGAATTTTAAGTTGTAAGTTTTCTAATTCTAGTCCCTTTGGTCAAGGTAGTGAAGTACCGTTTATCTACCCCTTTGTTACCTTTGTCACTGTCTGAAATAAAAGAACCCGAGGTTTTAGTGACGTCTACAAGTGACGTCGGTATTTTAATTTTCTGTGAACGAGGAACCTTCTTTCCGATACTCGTTGGTTCTGTCGAATAATTTTTCGTCTCTGTAATCAAACGGTTGATTCCAGGTAGATCAGTTTCGATACCAAAAAGGTCACAGTACATATCTACACTCCCAACCTGGTAGTTCTTTCGACTCGTGACTTCTTAAATACGAAAATTTGACACCACAACCTGTTCTGATAACTGTCAGGGAACCTGACGTTCCACTAGGTTAGTTAGTTAGAATTTCCTTTAATTAGGACTTATAAGTAACCTTCATAACTACGACTTCGAGGTTATGAAACCGGTGGACTACACTTCTTGACTGAGTAACCTTTTCTGGGACTACGACTCTTTCTAACTTCCGTCCTCTTCTGTTCCTGCTGTCTCTTACTCTACCAAGCTACCGTAGTGACTGAGTTACCTGTACTCAAACTCGTGAGAGACCCTCAACCACTACTTGTCCCTTCGGACCTCACGACGTCAGGTACCGACTCGTTGACTTGACTTGACTTGAAAGGACCACGTGATCACCATTTCTTGGGTATATCCTTACGTCTTCTGTATCTCAACACCCAAAATAGGGACCCAGTTCTTCTAGGGGACCTCCTCCCTTACCATTGGGTGAGTCATAAGAACGGAGCTCTTAGGGTGCCTGTCTCTTTAGATGTCTCGATGTCATACATCCCAGCGTTTCTCAACCTGTGCTGATTTCACTGAATCGTACATACGTACTTTCCTCATGTACTGTCTTACAATACATGTTGTACCAGGAACCATTATACCCGACAACTCCGTCGTTTATGTCAATCCGTGTCTATGATCCTACCTGTTGTTATTAAGAGTGGTCGTCTGTCGGAAGGTAACACTCAAACTCATTTTTGTTTTAAACGTTATGTATAAATTAATAGTCCTACACTGTAAATTCCCCGTATTCGTGGATCATTATTAAGTCAATTTCACTCCAGTGGAACACTTCTTTCTCCCGTTTACTTATAGAGTGGACCAAGACTGTGTAAATTAAACAGAAAGTTGATGATGGGTTTTTATTAATAAAGTCTATTGTCTTATCAGACAAAGTCGGAGACTAATCAGGAACGGTGACCTAAGGGAGACGGGTGGAGTAGACGTCCTAATTGTTCTTAATCATATCGTCATTAAAGGATACTCTTTCTTAGGGATAGTACAGGTACAGACCCAGACACTTCGTCTACACAAGAAAAAAAAAAAAAGTTATTTTACTTTTGAAAAAACTTCTTTAGTCGAAAGTTCACATGGTTAAATTCAAACTTTTAATAAAGAGTGTTATAAACAAAAGGTATAAAAAAATGTAATTAATCGTCTTATTTAGGTGGTTCCCTGTGTCTTACGAAGACTTTTGATTGTACCACTAAACGTAACTTTTACACTGACTTATGACCCCTCTTTTGTAGTTTTCCTAAATTTTTTTCCTCCGTGCCACTTCGGAAGATGTTGTTAAAATAACCCATTTTTAGAGGTAGAGTCTAAGATGAAGATATTTTAAACTGGATTCTATGAGATACAATCGTATAGATACACTATGAGAATAAAAATTACGTCAGTTGTAAATAAAACGAAATCAAAAGATAAATAAGAAAGGTCATTCTTGGTATCCGGGAGTCTGAACGTCCATCTTGAGGTCTTCCATCCCACGTGATTAAATCGGTAAACTAACTACCCGTGACACTTCAGTGTTCAAACAAAAAGTCTCCTATTGGAAAGGTACGAGTAAGTTTCCGTGTCCACCGACACGTGGTTCCTTTTCCTATTACTTATGAGAGAAAACAAGACAGAGACTGTAAGGGGCAAGTATAGAAATCCATTGGTACAGGGTAAACAATGTTGTCGAAAGTTGATCCGTACTCCATCTGACCCTTAAAAGAAGAGTAAGACATACTTGTTGGTCGACACCTATGCCCTTATTTCTGTCTCCAGTTTCAAAACAGAAGTACCGTCAAGTAAAACGTTTCAGTGTCCATAAAGACACGTGACCACGGGGTAAATTAAAAACCAATCTCCTTAGTCTCAAGAAGGGAAACGTCGTCCTCGTAAGATGAAGTCTCTGACACCTTCGTAAATGGGTCCCAGAAACCTTACGGGATGTAGAAAGTGTTAAATGGTCTCAACTTCTCCCGTCGTTACTCGATGGTTCGGTTCTTTATTACCAACTGTACAGGAACGGAACGCCTTTAAGTCACTCGAAGAAACCAACCCCAGTAGGATGACAACTGAATTAAAGAAGTCAAGTGGGGAGGTCTGCACATCTCGACACCCTTCTTTTCTTCTACAGGACTGGAACCACGTGTCATGTCTAAAGACAGGGTACGAAACAATGTTTCTTAAGTGATTCTCACCCTCTGTATTTGTAATGTGAGATAGTTCTTTAGTTCATTTATACTTGTAAAGACTTTCCATACAGTCACAATTATGAGGTATTCCTTGATTGATCCCTGTTCTCTATAGTAATTTTTTTAGTCTAATTTTTATGACTCCTTTATACTTGAGGACCTCAAAAGCATCCTCGTATTTGTTATTTAGTAAAACTTTTTAGAGAGACCTTTTCTTATTAGTTACAAACGACTAAGAATTTACATACCTTATCTCCCTTCTTTATTTCGTTCTTTAGGGTACTTTTTATTCACTAAGGACCTAACTGATTATGAACGTGGATGAAATCCACGACTCTCTCAATTATTTGTAATTGCACGTACGTTATATGAAACTTTAAGAAAATGACAAAAGGGTTAACAAAACGAAGATGTGAACTACTATACATTAAAACTAATTTTTCCTCTTTATTAGTCCAACGAAAAACACGGTTTACACAGAATAGACCAACGATACTGTTAGAGGAAGCTGTCAAAAGAAAAAAAGGGGGAGAAAACACCTAAATCGAGAAAAACTACAGTATTTTTCTCAAAAGGATCCATTCCTTAAACTAAAGAAGTACGAATTTCCTAAAAATTCTTTAAAAAAAAATTTTTTCGAAAGGAAATTTCGGAGTCATAAGGACCTACAGTACAGAATAAATTCTAAATTTTACTTTTACAACTATAGAGAATAAAATTTTTTTCTTACTTCTTCGTCCAGAAAAAACCTAGATTTAAAAATAAAGAAGGTGTAACGAACTTGATTAACGAAGGAGACACGTGTATTTCCAAATAAAGAGATGAACTAAAAGTAAGTACAATAATAAAATAGTATCTAATGTTTTTATTTTATGAAGGGATCTAGAGATTTAGGAGACCTCCCCACCTAAAATTTTCTTTTCTTGTGACCTGAAACTAAATCTTTGACTTTAAGAACAGGACTGAAACAGTAATTGTAGATAGATTGAAACCTTTTTAGTGGATACTATGAGACACTCAACACGAAAGAAAGAAAGTTTTTCTCCAACACTTTAGTACCCCAAGAGGGATCAGACTTTTCTCAACAGAGAAATACACCGGGGGAAAAGTAACCTTACAAATAACAAAAGAACTTTCTTAAGGGAAACGTAGAACACACTTTAATATTACTTCAGATGTTTATAAATAAACTAAGTAACATGTATGTTTCGTATACGGGTACAAGAGGATTACTTCATTTCAGTGGAAATAAAAAATTCTCTTTGAATTACACGTGTCTATGTAGTAAGTACGTCTTTTGTCTCGATTGAAAACCACTAGATAAATTTCGTCTGTTCCCATCAGTAATCTATTTTCCTGTCACTCAAACAAGGTAGGTCTGTAAAGGTTTAAAGGACGGATCTAACAAATTATTCACTATAACCGATTTTGTCACCACGACTTTAGAGTCACACTTTGTAGTGGACATCCCAAACAATTTTATAGACTTAGGAGAGTCTCAAAGATTAAGTCACACAGACTACACACCGATCTCCTGATAGTAAAGTTTCTTCAAGGGTCCGTTACGAATATGACGTCCCGGACTAGAATACTGGTGTAAAACTATTCGTATCACGACCAGTTAGATGTCTCAAGAAATTTTAAAACTTGGTAACGGGTTTGATATCGATCACTATACCTAAACCTATACACAAACCTTTGGTACCTCTTTCCTTACCGTTGGGTGAGGTCATAAAAACGGACCTCTTAAGGTACCTGTCCCTTCAGACCACCCGATGTCAGGTACCTTCAGTGTCTCTCAATCTGTATAGACTCGATGATACGAAAGTGAAAAAGAAAACCTGTGGTGTAAGGTTACTGTCGTAGTGACGCAACTCAACAACAGTAGAGACACCTAATGTATTGTGAAGAACAACTTTATTCTTTAATAAAATGTAAGAACATAGATAAATACATTCTTTGTATTTAATCACAAACTGAACCCCAGTGTACTACTCCCTTTTTTATTCACAATAAATGTAAATACATAGAACGTTCATACTTGTGTATTCTTGAGTTAATAAACGGAAATAATACTTTGTTTAAATGAATTTAAAAATACACAAGTGTAAAATTAATATTAACAATACCCTAGTAAACAGTATGAATAGTTATTGAAAAAATTTTTTACATTATTGTAACTAGAGGAGACTTTTTCTTTTACAGAGACCGAACGTTTGTCTATGTAAAAAGGTGAAACCGAGGACGTTGGTCTTAAATCTATTCATAAACACACACACGATTCAACGAAGTCAGTACGGGTTGAGAAACGCTATGACACCTGACACCAGACGATCGGAGGCGACAAGTAACCTAAGAAGTCCGTTCTTATGACCTCACCCAACGGTACGGGGTAGATCAACCTACGACGACGACGACGACGATTCAGCGAAGTCAGCACAGGTTGAGACACACTGGGGTATCTACCGTCGGGTGGTCCGAGGGGGCAGGGATCAACCTATTCATGCATCTATAAAGGTTTATAGAATTGTAAACTGTAATTCTTGGGATTAGTAAACGTAAAAGGGAAGACAAGGACAGAACATTGTACTTTCTTGTTCAGAGAAAAGTAGTAAGAATCACGGAGTATCTGAGGTTAATTTCATCCTTCCTATAATCTAAATTAAACGATGACGATGACAATGACGATTCAGTGAAGTCAGTACAGGTTGAAAGACACTGGGGTATCTGTCGTCGGGTGGTCCGAGGGGAACAGGGACCCTAAGAGGTCCGTTCTTGTGACCTCACCCAACGGTAAAGGAAGAGGTTATGTACTTTCACTTTTCACTTTCACTTCAGCGAGTCAGCACAGACTGGGAGTCTCTGGGGTACCTGACGTGGGATGATCCGAGGAGGTTTGTACTCTAAAAGGTCCGTTCTCATGACCTTACCCCATTGTAACGGAAGAGGTTCTAAATTAAATCAGGTTGTAAATTTTTAAAGTGTTTCTTTGTATTTATGTTTAAATACTTGTTTAAATATTTTTAGCGAATTCGAAACTCAAGATCGAACTTGATCTTGAGTCGAGAAAGTTATGGGTCTTGTTAAAAGGTGGTGACGAAACGTTATAGATGGACTGAATAAAACAGGAGTCTACTATGCAAAAGAGAGGAGAGGGGGTTTAATGATCTCAATATTGGTAGTTTTGTCTCTAGTCGATGTAAATTTGTGTACTGAATCCACATGTAACATCTTCCAGATTTAGACTAAATGCGGAGTACGTGTAAACACGTACACAAGTATTGACATACATTGGGTCCCTGAATTGCAAACATAGATAGAGGTTCGTTATCGAACTAGTTAGAGTTTAACTATAGTGTATAAATAGTGTATCAAGTATTATTTATCCGAAAGAGTATAAATATGATGTCATTTAAATACTTACCCTTCTAGGGGATCTCTTGTTTTACCCTTGGGTGAGGTCATAAGAACGGACCTCTTAGGGTAAGAGGTCTCCTCTCTCCTCTTAGGGTAAGCGGTCTCCTCAGACCACCCGATGTCAGGTACCCCAGTGTTTGACAGTCTGTGTTGACTCGTACGTGTGTGTTTAAATACTTATCCTTGAGGTTAAACTAATATAAAACTATCTGACGTTTTTATTTTGTTCAAGAAGGGAAGGGATATGACACTGTAGACCTCAAAGGGGTAGTTCCCCACCTTACGCTAATTGATGGAAAATTTAGTCCAGACCGGAACACTGAAAGAAATCGGTTATCTTACATCGTCTTCACTGTAACACGTTCAATACTCCGACCTAGAATTTTCCGGAACGTGGCAATTGTTCGTTTATCCGGTACAGATTGGACAACTTCTTCTGAGAACTTTCAGGGAACCTGACGTTCCTCTAGGTTGGTCAGGTAAGGCTTCCTCTAGTCAGGACCCATAAGAAACCTTCCTTACTACGATTTCGACTTTGAGGTTATGAAACCGGTGGAGTACGCTTCTTGACTGAGTAACCTTTTCTGGGACTACGACCCTCCCTAACCCCCGTCCTCCTCTTCCCCTACTGTCTCCTACTCTACCGACCTACCGTAGTGGTTGAGTTACCTGTACTCGGACTCACTTGAGACCCTCGACCACTACCTGTCCCTCCGGACCGTACGACGCTAAGTACCCCAGCGTTTCTCAGCCTGTGTTACCTCGTTGACTTGACTTGACTTGACTTGGACAACTTTCTGTTCTCCTCTCAGGGTGGACTTGTAAAGTCGACTGGGATACGGTGTACTCACTTGGGGTGATTCTGGTCAATTTTGATAGTCCGTTCTAGGTCGGAATTAAAAGTTAGGAATCTTAGTGTTCGATTTGTTTATAACAAAATCCGGTGATTCTTCACCCTACCAAAAATGTGACGTTAGCTATTGACTACGTACGTGTAAACTTTATTTAAGTATTAACAAAAGGTTTGACAAAATCGACAAAGTGAACTACTCAAAACGGACCCGTATAATATCACCCGATATCTGTAGTAAAGGGTCCCTAAAAACACCGATTCGTCCAAATATATTGGAGCACTTACACTCCATTCACCTTCGTTTCACTTTTAAAAGGTACGTCACATGAAACTCTTTTAGTAGAACCAGAAACAAAGGAGGAGGGTGGAGACGTGTCCGGTCTTTGTCTGTCTTATTACCATTAAGAAAGGTAACAAACTAACTCCCACTTTGAGTTCCTTATATCCTTGTTTTCTCAGACTTGAGGACACGCCGGAGTACCTCGTCCCGGTAAAAGTGAGACACCTTTGGTTGAATCTGAAAACACGTTCTGTCTCTGATTATAGAACAAGTAGTACCGATATGTACTGAGACAATCTCATTCAATTTCAACGAAAGGAATAATTAATTTTTTATTAGTTTTACATAAATAGAATCTTACTTTTTAGTAAACACATTTTCGTATACTTACTTTTACCGTTTTCACGTAACTATCTAGAATCCTCAAGAAATATGGAATGTAGGTGTTGTCTCGTTTTAAGGGACTTTACTTTACAGTATCAGTATTAAATAGTAAATGATACGAGGTCCGTGACTCTATTCGTGTTTATACATAAAAGAGTGAAATAAGAGTTTTACTTCGTCTATGTATTGAACAGACTACAGTGTATACATGGTTTACCACTTTATTAATAAACTTGGGTCTAGAAAGACCAAGATGTATGAAGTCGATCCACCAGTCACTCTAGGTTTGAAACGTTTTGAAAGTTCCGATATCTATAAATTTAAATCTATAAATTTAGAAACAGAGTCTTTTTGTAGAACCCGATCCACTGTCGATTTCGTTAAAAAGATCTTCTTTTCGTTACTTTAACGATAAAAACATAAAAATTAAACGTATAGACAAAACTTTCAGAAATGAACGGAATGTAAAAGGATTCATTAACAGAAGTAAGGATCTGACATGGACAGATTATACTGGATTGGAAAACGTCATCATAAAAGACGGTAGAACTATTCGTCGAACTATAACATAAAGTTCTACCATTATTACTTTCGTTTTTAGATCTATATGTTCACAAACATATATCAATTGAGTCAACATGTTTTTGTCGAGACTTATAACTGTTTCTAATTTTAACTCATAGAATCTAGACCCGACTCAATCCATGAAGTGTGACCTCGACTGAGTCTTCGTAGGGTAGTTTAGTGTAACGTTGTTACACTACAGAGTTCTCAGTAACGTAAATCTCTATCCTAAGGTTCAGGTCGTAATAATACTCCCAATGTACACACACATACATAAACACCTCTGTCTTACGTGTGTATGTGTACATGCGTACGTGTCTGTGTACGGTTTGTGAATGTAAATAGACGAGACTAATAGTCATATCTTAGTTTGGTATTCTTAGACAACAGGAACCGATAAGTCATAGTGTTACCTTAACATGTTAGATCGTGTTATTGATAAGACGAGTCCCGGAAGGATAACACCCTTATTGTCCCAACACCGTCCAGTCCAAAGACCTTGTAACAGTCTCGATCCTGTCCTCCGAAATTGTTGTGGACGGCCACGACACTTGTTTTCGAATAACGTAAACATGTCGTCAAAAGTAGTGTCCCAAAGCAATCGTAGTTTCCCTTGCGTCCCGAGGATAAGTAACGGGTCCTCTTACGAAGAGAAACGTTTCGAGTCGTACACTGAGTGGATGTAAGTCACAGTATACCTGGTGGAAGGATAAAGTTAGGGTCTTCCTGGTCTTTTTCACTAAAAGATACATTGTAGAGGTTGGGGGAAACGGATAACATTTATCCTCTCTATCAAGATGTATTAGTGTAGACCTTCCCTAACAGTTTACTCGCTACACTGACTCAGGGTTTTAATGAAAGTAAATCTCCCTATAATCTGTCAAGAATAAGTCAATTCTATTCCTGTTCGTCACTACGTTCGGTTTACCTCGATAAATTTCTCTCGTACATCGACGAAGAGGTCTCTTCGACATAAAAATCGTCCTGTCGGGAATCTTTTGTTCTAATAATAAAACTGTTTTATCGGAGTAAAAGAAATGTTTCTAGACGTACCTTCTGACTGACTGACTCAATAATTAACTAAAAAAAGAAAATCTAAAAGGAAGAGAGATTCCCATCAAAAAAGTACGTCGATCACGAGGACAAAGATTAAGGCAGTAGTGCAGGTAAAGGGAGTAGAGTCTTTACAGATTTGCATGAGAAACGTAACACCAAACATACACGCACATACGACAGTGAGTCAGTCCAGACTGAGAAACGTTGGGGTATCTGACACCGGACGGTCGGAGGAGACAGGTACCCTAAAAGGTCCGTTCTTATAAACTCACCCAACGGTAAAGAAGGAGGTCCCCTAGAAGGGTTGGGTCCCTATCTTGGTCTCTACAGAAGAGGGAGAGGGCGTAACCGTTCGTCTAAGAAATGGTGGTGCGGCGGACCCTTCGGGACGTAACGCCATCGCAACACATTTTACGTTGGTCTGTCCTTATAAAATTTAACAAGTCCCAACGTGTCATCCGTGACTACACTGAATGCACCCGACAAATGCCACGTCACACGTATCGAGCCGTATTGAGTGCAACTCTTACTTCAACTCCCGAGGCCGTAACATCCACCTGAGGATCATCCAGGGAAGACCGGTAAAGTTATGATTGTCATTTGCTTGTTCTCGGGTGTCACTCCTCCCCTTGTTATTGGACCCGACAAACCGTAACGACCCTGTAGTTATGTCGACGCCTCCGAAACAAAGTGTCGCATCTCGCTCAGAGTCCTTTAAAAGAATATTTTCTGTTTCTTTCCTCGTGTCCCCTCAGAATTTGATCTCCTTCTCTGAGACTTTCCACAGTCCCATTCACCAAAACTTGTTACCTTGTACTTCGTTACAAGTGGAATTGATAGACTTAACGGAGAGAAAAAGATTAACTCATTTATCCCCACTTATTTTCTCCCTGCTCTTTTTTTTTCAAGAATTCAAATTTCTTTTCTACTTTAATACTCTGGTGTTTGTGACCCTTTCTCCTCTTACTTATCTCATTAAATCTAAACCACAAAAGAATTAATTAACTTTATATCAATTGTGTTATAATATAATCGAGGTTCATATGTTGTATCATTAAGTTATAGAAAGACGAAGTATATTTCGATAAGATTTTATAACTGATATAAGGGACACGACATGTAAATGTAGGAACATTGAAAAATTCAATATAGATCATTCAACATAGATAATTAAAAGTGAGCAGAAGAGGGAGGAGGAGGGACGTGACCATTGATGAGACTTTAATATAAGTATTTTACGATGGTAAAAGTCATTTCTTACAATAAAGAAAAGTAAAATACTTCACAAGAATATTTTGATTAACTATATATCACGTCTGTAAAATTACGTATATTGACGGATTATGTATCTTCCATAATTATGAAACACAGGTACTATATATAATAATTCCAGGGAGGACATAAAGTTTGTCTTAGAATCTTTAACACATTATTCTCCAAATCCGGACTAAGATAGTTCAACGATACTTGAATCTTACTTAATGGATTGTATATAGGTAACGTCAAAAGAGTACAAAGTTCTTTTCTACCTGTTGTAATAGAACTTACAGGAAAGGTCGAAAATCCCCAACTATCCAGTAATGTCGTTCATCACCGTAGTGTCGTCTAGACATAAGACGTGAAACGGTCTGTCACACAGACAAAAGTGAGAAGATAAACTTTGTTGGATTTGATAATTAGAAAAGTCACAGAAGACGATTCGGTTTATTGTAATAGAGGGAAAATAAGATCGACATAGGGGAGTTTACTACTTAAAGATGACACAGACGTTACCTTTCTGAAAGTTTCGGTCACGTACTGGTTTTACTTTGACCCTCCTTTCGTTGTTACACTTATAAACTAGTTATCATCCAGTCAACGTATGATAAGTAAATATGAGTAAATAAAATATTTAAGTAGACATCTACTCTTATAAAATATTCGGTACATATAAAACTCATGTACAAAAAAAATATATAATATACATAGAGTCAAGTCAAGTCAAGTCAGAGAGTCAGTACAGGTTGAGAAACGCTGGAGTACTTAGTGTCGTGAGGTCCGGAGGGACAGGTAGTGGTTGAGGGTCTCAAGTGAGTTTGAGTACAGGTAGCTCAACCACTACGGTAGGTCGGTAGAGTAGGAGACAGTAAGGGAAAAGGAGGACGGGGGTTAAGGAGGGTCATAGCCCAGAAAAGGTTACTTAGTCGTGAAACGTACTCCACCGGTTTCATGCCCTCAAAGTCGAACTCGTAGTAAGGAAGGTTAATTGAGGAAATCTTACCTGACCAACCTAGGGGAACGTCAGGTTCCCTGAGAGTTTTCAGGAGAGGTTGTGGTGTCAAGTTTTCGTAGTTAAACAACCACGATTCGAAGGAAGTGTCAGGTTGAGAGTGTAGGTATGTACTGGTGACCTTTTTGGTATCGGAACTGATCTGCCTGGAATCAACCGTTTTATTACAGAAACGAAAATTTATACGATAGATCCAACTAGTATTGAAAAGAAGGTTCCTCATTCGCAGAAAATTAAAGTACCGACGTCAGTGGTAGACGTCACTAAAACCTCGGGGGTTTCTATTTCAACCTGTGATGAAGGTGACAAAGGGGTAGATAAAGGGTACTTCACTACCCTGGTCTACGGTACTAGAAGTAAAAGACTTACAACTCGAAATTCGGTTGAAAAAGTGAGAGGAGAAAGTGAAAGTAGTTCTCCGAAAAATCAAGGAGAAATGAAAGAAGGTATTCCTACCACAGTAGACGTATAGACTTCAATAACTATAAAGAGGGCCGTTAGAACTAAGGTCGAACACGAAGAAGGTCAGGTCGCAAAGAGTACTACATGAGACGTATCTTCAATTTATTCGTTCCACTGTTATATGTCGGAACTGCATGAGGAAAAGGATAAACCTTGGTCAGACGGCAAGGTACAGGTCAAGATTGACAACGAAGGACTGGACGTATGTCTAAAGATTTCTCCGTCCAGTCCACCAGACCCTAAGAGTAGAGAAAGTCTCAAAAGGTGTCAAACAACACTAGGTGTCTCAGTTTCCGAAACCGTATCAATCACTTCGTCTTTATCTACAAAAAGACCTTGAAAGAACGAAAAAACTACTAGGTCACCTACAACCGTTAAACTAGAGACCAAGGAGACGGAAAAGATTTTAATTGAACTTGTAGACCTTCAAGTGTCAAGTGCATAACGATTTCGGACCGAACCTCTTAAAACTCGTAATGAAATGATCGTACACTCTACTCACGTTAACACACCATCAAAGTCACAAGAAACCGTAACGGAAAGAAACGTTAACCTTACTTTTGACTGGAAAAGGTCCGGACACCGGTGACGACTTAAAAGGCTTAAACGAGTGATCACCGATTAACAAAGTAAACGGATACTGGATTTGACTGAACCTAATTACCAAGAAAAGTTTAAATATATTGAATTGAGGTTTTCTAATTTACTATCTTTGTTGACTAATCTAAATTGTCCGAAAGAGATATGAGAGAACGAAAGAGATGTGAAATACATAATTCTATCTCTTATATATATATTTACATATTTTACTTAAACGTGTTCTCTTTGAGTTGAGGAATTTTTACATTAATAGAATTTTTATATGTTCATTAGTTCTTGATGGTTTTAGGTATACGGTAGTCACTCTGATGGTATTATAGTAATGATGGGAGGTAATTCTATTTTTACGGGATACAACTGTTGAACTAAGTCCGATAGTTCTATAGTGTATTAACACTACAGGAAGTGTTGGGTCACCTAAAAACATTGAACAAAGTTTTTGATAAGTCAAAAATGTCAGGTGGAAGTTTTTATGTGTCAATAAAAACTTTTTAGAAAATCTTATTAAGGTAACAAATGTCTGACGACCCATCTGTAGACCTATTAATAAACCGGAATAGTAATTATACACGTCATATAAAGTTATTGTAACGAATCTCGTATTCGGTATTTATTCTAAAAGAGTAGTGTATATGAAATCATACAGTACATTTTATCCACGTTTATTTACAAAAACCACTTTATTTATGTACAAAGTTTTATGACAACAAACTGTGACATCTCGAAAACAAAAGAAAGGAAGAGTCAAAAACAGGGTGAACATAGATCAACAACAACAACCAGTAGCGAATCAGTACAGGTTGAGAAACACTGGGGTACCTCACATCGTACGGTCCGAGAGACAGGAAGTAATAGAGGGTCTCAAACAAGTTTAAGTACAGGTAACTCATCCATCACAAGTAGGTTGGTAGAGTAGGAGACGAGAGGGAAGAGGAAAAGGGAAGTTTGAAAGGGTCGTAGTCCAGAAAAGGTTACTAAACCGAGAAACGTAGACTACCGGTTGCATAATCCCAAAGGTCGTAGTCAGAAAGGTTACTTATAAGTCCTAACTAAAGTAAATCCTAACTGATCAAACTAGAGGAACGTCAGGTTCCCTGAGAACTTAGAAGAGGTCGTGGTGTTAAGATTTCGTAATCAAGAAGTCGGGAGTCGGAAAAGGATACCAGGTTTAGAGTATAGACATGTACTGATGACCTTTTTGGTATCGAAGTTGAGATAACACGTCAGTGTTAGAAATACACGAAAATTGTTTTTCGGGTAATAATCTCCTTTCGGTATTATTTCAATATCCGGGGACTTCAAATCGTCCTTGAATTTTCTACAGATTTCAGGTGAGTGTTAGTCACACCTTTAAGTGAACTATCATAGGGTCCACCTATCAGTGGATCGTAGAGTAACTGGTGAAAGTCCTTACCTTTCGAAGCCTTATTCTGGTCTTTCATTTGACCTTTTCCGATCTTCTAGGATCATCGTGATGGTAAAGTGTGTCTCTCCGTTAATCCGGAGACCTTGTTGCCACTTTTACTTACTGTAGGGAACGTTTACAGTCTAGTATCTATATATAAAGTAAAATCAATAGGGGTTGGAGATGTCCTGAAATGTAAAACAAACCCAGAAATGTTACAGGGTATTCTAAAACGACACAGTACATGTTTACACGACGTCCAATTTTTAAGAAATAAAGACCTAGAGTTAAAGATATGTTACTTCACGATGAAATATTTAAGATTTTAATCTGTAAATTATGTTTTTATTACGTCACTTTTGAAGGAATATAAACTGAAAGTGGAAAAAGGAAGGTACGAGAAGAGTAAATAAACCCGGTAAGCTAATTTATCAAGTGTTTACATAGTTACTAACGATTATTAAAAATACAGTGAAAATCCAGTATGAGTCTAAAGTGATGGACATTATCTTTTATGAGGTTATCTTAAAAAAAGAATTAATATAAGACATCACTAGTACTTTCTTGTAATAAAAGGGAAATGACATGTACGTATATTAACCGAATTCACGATACTATTAACACACAGATCCCGTAACATTACGATTATCAGATTTTTATTTCTCCGATGGAAGGGGGGTTATATCAATAATAATATATACACCCCACTCGATACGAACTGATCACTTTATTAAATAACCAATAGTGTGAAGGATATGTTAGACAACGTAATCTAATTATAGTTGATAAGTCTAATTTTTAACGTTGGCTTTCCTCTAACTTTATCCAGAAAATCCAAACCACATCAACGTTTCTTTTACCCCTTTGGTTTCTTATTGAGTCTTAAAACTCTTTAATGGAAGATGAGAGGTGTCATCCGTCCATCGGTGTTCCTTCTTTCGGTTCTTTCCACGGACACTTCATCATTTCTGAGTCTTGATCTTCATTGACTACAACCTGGTCAAACAAGAAACTTTTGTTCTGACATTCAAAAACCGTTAAATACACCAGTCGACGAGAAACGAAAAACAAGTGACTCAAATATCCTAACGAAAAACACTCGACATTGTAATTCTATTAAAGAATATTTGTAAATACTAATGGCTGTCTTTCGAACCCCGAAGTTGTAAACTTAAAAAAAAATCATAAAGCAAAATCAGTAACTCTTAAATGGAAAAATTAACAACTCTTAACAATAAAAAGTCGGAAGTTTTAGACAGGGAACTATATCTTGACATACAGGTAGTTTAACTATTGTAATTCTGTATTTTCGTATAAAGACCACCGTGGACAGTTTTCCAATATAGGTGCTCCCTGAGTTTCAGTATATACGTTATTTAATCTCCACTAGGGTCGGTAGACGGTAACCATACTCGGGCTACCCAGTTTTCTAGACATAAGGTGACAAGACTGGTGAATAATCGATAAAAACACGGAAGTCATCCTAACCTCCTATATTAGTTGGTATGACTTTGTAATCATTGAAAGTGGGTTGTTCAAAAATCTACTATCATTTACCCGTCAATCGGATAACTTAAGACTCCAGAGATACTACTCTTTCCGTTACGATGTCTTGAGGTACCGGGAACTGTAAGAGCGCCGTAGAACCCCTCCGTGGACACGGTATTAAGTTTGACTTACGATACAAAAGTATGGGTTACTTAGGAGATTATATTACATTAACTACTTGGTATACTTTTTAGTCTAAAGACGGTCTTCACTAGGAGAGGGTCACAAGTTTTTGACCAAATCGTACCCTTCGAGAACCGAATTCATAAGTAAATATTGAGGTAATTACAATAGTCGATATAATAAACATAAAACGGACAAAATGTTCTAATAACAAAGAACATAATGGTCTACACACTGACTCGAAGGTTTCTTTTCTTACTACTGATCCATTGAAGTTCGACAACTAGTTTATTTATCAAGATTTACACTAGTTACTAATATTATCGTATTGAGATTCTACGTTATTTTTCCTGATAAAAGGACCTGGTATTAGTCTTCTGTCTACAGGTCTCTAGAAACTGTCACTTCTAGATCAGGTCATTATCACGTGACTTACCGGAAACGGTCTGGATCGTTATTCAGAAGGGTCGTGGAACCCCGTTTTACTAGTACGTTACTGAGGGTTTAAATATTGGTATTGGTATTCCGCCGTGACAGTTGGTGTTTAACCGTGAACGGTTCCCGTGAACGGTAGATAGAGACACCCTTGACTTAAGACACGACAAAGTTGTAAGGGACTTTCCTCAAGTCCCACCTTTTGTTCTTACTCCGTGAGACACGAGGTTCTTTTGACCGTCTTGTTTAGAAGTCTATCAATCTGCAAAAATCCTTGACTAAAATACCCGTGTAGGGACGTAGAGGAGTATAGATCTTTTCGTGGAAGTACCATTGTTATAAAAGAACACTGATCGTCTTTTTAAAAACACTTCTATTCACGAACTAACGGAGTGGTTTTAGTGTATATAACTGGAAGGGGAGAACGGAAAACCTCGTCAAAGAGTCTCGATAGCCTCCACGACAGAGACCCCGACGTCAGGAGTAAAACGGGGGGGGTTTTCGTATACAGTGTGTTGTGTTTTTCAATACAGGTACACAGTCTTCTAATATCTCATTAGATAAAAAAATCCCAAGTTTACCAAATTTCTTCAGAACTAATGACTCATTTTAGTAAGTTACTGTTAAATTATTCGAACTCATTTCATCTTGTACATTATATAGATCGTATAAGGAACTGTGTACAATTTATAACAGTGACGATAAAAATAATAATAAAATGATAATTTTTCTCTTTTCTGACTCTTATAAGTATGTAAATTAGTCTGCCACACTAGTAAGTGGATTTCCGTCTTTAGGATTTTCGCTTCAGTTTACCCGGAATCCTTTCTAGTGGCATGTTTCGATCACCTCCACTGCCCTAGGGTCCACTCGACAAAGTTTAAGATTTTTCTACTAAGACACTTTCACAAAGTGAGTCATACGGTCGTTTAAACCTTTCGAGTCGTCACCGGTGTCCGGACCTTTTCCAGTCAAAAGTAAGGTTAGGGTTTCTTTCCGTTACGGTTTCTTTCACGTTTGATGACGTGTTAACGTGAGTAGAGTGTCCGATGTTTTCATTACGAGTTTTAAGAGGTTCGTTCAGAAGTTGTCATGTATTTGATACTCTAAGGTCTACAAATTCGATCTAAATCTTTTCCGTCTCCTTATTCTCTAGTTTAACGTTTGTAAGTAACCTAGTATCTTCTTCGTTCTTTTAAGTTCTTTTTTTTTTATTTGTGTAGATAAAGACGAAATAACTGATACGGTTTCGGAAACTGACACACCTAGTGTTGTTTGACACCTTTTAAGACTCTACCCTTACGGTCTGTTGGACGGGACGGAGAACTCTTTGGACATACGTCCAGTCCTTCGTTGTCAATCTTGACCTGTACTTGTTGTCTGATCAAGGTTTATCCTTTTCCTTATGCAGTTCCGACATATAACAGTGGGACGAGTAAATTGAATATACGTCTCATGTAGTACTCTTTGAGACCCGACCTTCTTCGTGTTCGTCCTTAGTTCTAACGGTCCTCTTTATAGTTATTGGAGTCTATACGTCTACTGTGGTGGGAATACCGTCTTTCGTTTCTTCTTGATTTCTCGGAGAACTACTTTCACTTTCTTCTCTCACTTTTTCAACCGAATTTCGAGTTGTAAGTCTTTTGCTTCTAGTACCGTAGACCAGGGTAGTGAAGTACTGTTTATCTACCTCTTTGTCACCTTTGTCACTGTTTGAAATTAAATTCCCGAGGTTTTAGTGGCATCTACCACTAACGTCGGTACTTTAATTTTCTTTAAACGAGGAACCTTCTTTTGAGTACTGGTTGGATCTGTCGTATAATTTTTCGTAATGAAACGGTTGTTTTCAGGTAGATCGGTTTCGATACCAAAAGGGTCATCAATACGTGCCTACACTCTCAACCTGATATTTTTTCGACTCACAGTTTCTTAACTACGAAAACTTGACACCACAACATCTTTTGAGAACTCTCAGGGAACCTGACGTTCCTCTAGGTTGGTCAGGTAGGATTTCCTTTAGTCAGGCCTTCCTAACTACAACTTCGACTTTGAGGTTATGAAACCGGTGGACTACGTTTCTTGACTGAGTAACCTTTTCTGGAACTACGACCCTTCCTAACTTCCACCCTCCTCTTCCCCTATTGTCTCCTACTCTACCAACCTACCGTAGATACTGAGTTACTGTACTCAGACTCATTTGAGGTCCTCAACCAGTACTTGTTCCTCCAGACCGTACGACGTCAGACACCCCAGCGTTTCTCAGTCTGTGCTGACTCGTTGACTTGACTTGTCTTAGTCTTTTATTATTATATAATAAACGTAAACTCCTTTAAAACTCAATGAATTCTTATTACTTTACCCTACCGACGCTGCCTGTCGCGTCTTAGCGACGGCTCTCCTAGATGGGGTGCAGGTTCCAGTCCCCACCGTCGGATCTCCTCGATGGGGTACCAGTTCCTTTCCCCGGTACCGTTACGAGACGACCTCGTCGCCACTTCACTATGGGGTACAGGTTCCATTCTCTTTGGGTTCATTCTACCATTCGTGACTCTGTATGGTAGTCTCCCCTCTGTTTGTCTTTGGTGTTAGTGTCTGTCGTTCGGTTAGACTAGTGTACCTGGTGTCGGAACAGATTGAGTTACTTTGATTCGGTACGGGACACCCCGGTGGGTTCTACCTGCCTAGTACCACTTCTCCAGACTGTGTTACACCAGGTGACCTCTTCCCTTACCGTTTGGTGAAGTCATAAGAACGGAACTCTTGAGGTACTTGTCGTACTTTACCGTTTTTCTATCCTGTAACTTTCTATTTGAGGGGTCCAACCATCCACGGGTTATACGAGGACCTCTAGTCACCTCTTTATTGAGGTCTTTCTTACTTCCCTACCTCGATTTCGTTTTTACTGTGGGTCAACACCTACCCTGACCACTATCTTCGTTCCAAGTTACACCATTTCTCTTTATAACGTATCCTTGGACCTGGCAATCCAAGTAGTTAGTTCCGTTTAACCTTCACTAGTTTGTCCTCTACCGTTCTCACTTGTAGTTGTAAGATCCTTGGTCGCTTAATTCTACCTGACCTTACCCACTTAAATTGAGTCTACTGGTAATATAGATGATGACACCCGTCCTTAGGGAATCTTCTTTACCTCATCGATAGTACCAGTTGTTTTCTTAGGTTTTACGTCATGAACTTACGTTAAAGTGTTTACCGTGTTACTAGAGACACGTAAAGGTTCCGTTTGGTAAATTATATTACCATTAGGTTCAGATACGGGTCTGGTCATTGGGACTTCTTCGACTGTGACTCGTCAAGATACTTCTGGATGTTCTGGAAGATCTTGATTGTAGGTTTTTTCTACAGGAAAAGTAATATCCCCTGACCTTACGTTTTCATCCTTCAGTTCTTTGTGGACCTCATTGTCCATCGAAACCGGTACCTCATGTCTTACTTCGTCCCGTTTCCGATTATCTCCAGACGGTTCTCTTGCACGACCAGCATCGTTTGTGGGAGAGGGTTGTTGTGTTCTCTTCTGAGATGTGTATCTATATTGGTATACCAGTTGTGGTTTTAGTCCAACTAATGTAAGAAACGTCGGTTTCTACCTCTTCGAGATATGCCAGTCGTTTTTGTTCTGGCCCTCGATTAACACCGAGTCTAGTACTTGAGGAATAATGGTTTAAGTCTGACTTTAACTTCTTTTATCCCTTTTGGTGATGTGGTAAATCCATACTGGATTTAGTTTAGGGAATACTAATATGTCACTTTCACTCTTTATCTAAATTCCCTGATCTAGACTATTTGTCTCACGGACTACTTGATACCTACCTCGAAACACTGTGACATGTCCTCTGTCCTTAGTTATGGTAGAGGTTCTTTTCTTTCGTTTTTACCGACATTTCTTCGTTCTACCGACAGACTCTTCCGGAATATTTATCGACACTTTTCTTCCTTTCGCTTTTCGTTTCCTCTTATCCTTTCTATATTCGTAGACTTACGTCTCAAGGTTTCTTCTCGTTCCTCTCTATTCTTTCGGAAGGAGTCTCTAGTTACGTTTGTTTATCTCCTTTTGTTGTCTTACCCTTTCTGATCTCTAGAGAAGTTCTTTTAATCTCTATGGTTCCCTTGTAAAGTACGTTTCTACCCGAGTTATTTCCTGTCTTTACCATCCTTGGATTGTCTCCGTCTTCTATAATTCTTCTCCACCGTTCTTATGTGTCTTTTTGACGTGTTTTTTCTAGAAGTACTTGGTCTATTAGTGCTACGACACTAGTGAGTGGATCTCGGTCTGTAGGACCTTAGACTTCAATTCATCTGGAATCCTTCGTAGTGATGCTTGTTTCGATCACCTCCACTACCTTAAGGTCAACTCGATAAAGTTTAGAATTTTACTACTACCACACTTTCACGACGTGAGTTAAACAGTCGTTTAGACCTTTAGAGTCGTCACCGGTGTCTTGACCTTTTCCAGTCAAAAGTAAGGTTAGGGTTTCTTTCTGTTACGGTTTTTTACGAGTTTGATGACGTGTTAACGTGAGTAGAGTGTACGATCATTTCATTACAAGTTTTAAGAGGTTCGGTCCGATGTTGTTATGTACTTGGTACTTGAAGGTCTACATGTTCGATCAAAATCTTTTCCGTCACCTTGGTCTCTAGTTTAACGGTTGTAGGCGACCTAGTAGTTTTTTCGTTCTCTCAAGGTCTTTTTTGTAGATAAAGACGAAATAACTGATACGGTTTTGGAAACTGACACACCTAAGGTTATTTGACACCTTTTAAGAACTTTTCCACCCTTAGGGTCTGGTGGACTGGACGGAGAACTCTTTGGACATACGTCCACTCCTTTGTTGTCAATCATGACCTGTACCTTGTTGTCTGACCAAGGTTCATCCTTTTCCTCATGCAGTTTCGACATATGACAGTGGGACGAATAAATTGAAGATACGTCTCATGGAGTACTCTTTACGACCCGACCTTCTTCGTGTTCGACCTTAGTTCAAACGACCCTCTTTATAGTTATTGGAGTCTATACGTCTACTGTGGTGGGAATTCCGTCTTTCACTTCTCCTTGATTTTTCGGAGAACTACTTTCACTTTCTCCTCTCACTTTTTCAACCGAATTTCGAGTTGTAAGTCTTTTGCTTGTAGTACCGTAGGCAAGGGTAGTGAAATACCGTCTATTTACCCCTTTGTCACCTTTGTCACCGACTGATAAAAAGACCCGAGGGTTTAGTGACGTCTACCACTAACGTCGCTACTTTAATTTTCTACGAATGAAGAACTTTTCTTTCAATACTGGTTGGATCTATCGTATAAGTTTTCGGTCTCTGTAATAAAATAGTTGTTTCCAGGCACAACAGTTCTGATACCAAAAAGGTCACCAATATATACCTACACTCTCAACCTGATACTTCCTTTTACTCGTGGTTTCTTAACTACGAAAACTTGACACCATAACCTCTTCTGAGAACTCTCAGGGAACTTGACGTTCCTCTAGGTTGGTCAGGTAGGATTTCCTCTAGCAAAGATCCGTAGTAACCATCCTGACGAAAACTTCGACTTTGAGGTTATGAAACCGGTGGACTACGCTTCCCGACTGAGTAAACTTTTCTGGGACTACGACCCTTTCTAACTCCCGTCCTCCTCTTCCCCTGCTGTCTCCCACTCTACAAACCTACCGTAGTGGCTGAGCACTTGAGGCCCTCAACCACTACCTGTCTCCCCAGACCACACGACGCCAAGTACCCCAACGCTTCTCAACCTGTGCTGACTCACTTACTTGACTTGATACTTATTACTGTTCGTTACGGGTAAAGAGGTAACCTTTCCCGATATAATATCACATTTATTTAACCGATTTAAACGTTAGTACCTGAAACCCAAGTTTTCAACTATTGTTTTTTTTTCAATTATTGTAAAGGTAATTAATAGATACCCGATACCTCTGAAACTTTACGTCAGAGTTTTACGGGACTCGGACAAATGAGTACATATACTACACCATTTATGGAGTCCCGGTAAAACTTTCTCTCGGCTCTTTTACGTAGTCAAGTCATTTGTAATATACCATGGTAGACAAAGATGAATAACGAAATTTAAAATTTCAACGGATACTACTTTCCTCTTCCGTTACCGTTGGGTGAGACCATGAAAATGGACTTTTCAGGGTACCTGTCTCCTTGGACGATTCGACGTCAGGTACCCCAGTGCTTCCAGTCTGTGCTGACTCTCTGAAGGGAAAGTCAAAAGTGACAGTACGTAACCTCTTCCTTTACCGTTGGGTGACGTCACAAGAACGGACCTCTTAGGGTCCCTGTCGTCTCGGACCACCCGACGGTAGATGCCCCCAGCGTGTCTCAGTCTGTACTGACTTCGTTGAATCGTCGTCGTCGTCGTACTATTTTTTTTCATAGTTAGCTTGAGTACAATCTAGTAATTCGATAACAAACAGTGGAATTTCCTCATTAGATTTAATTTTTAACCCTAACTTCAAAATTAAGTATATTATATTATTTATTTAAATTTGGATTTCTTCATAAACACTTTTCGTAGTGATTTGTTAACGTTTTAAGGAGTACGTTTGAAATATTCGAATTTTGTCTTTAAAGGAAACTTTTACTTCCTTCAAACAGAAGACCTGGTTCCTTTTCTCAAAGTAATCTCTGTCTTTGTCAGTTCTCTTTAGGGAACTCCGACTGTACTTCGTCCTTATGTCAACGTCAATTTTATGTCTTATAGGTCAGTTTAAACTTAAAGTGTGTTTCCATTAAAAACTAAATTCTTATAAGGTACGTTGTTAACTTTTTATGATGTTTTCCTGACACGACATACAGTATCCGTTATAAAACTTGATAGAAGACGATTTTTTATTTATAAGTAACTAATGTACTTTAAGGTCAAACTGACCTGTAAGACAAACAAAATATAACAACAATTGGACCGGTGGGAACCGTCCTTTGTAAACTGTGACACACTCTAACATAATACAGGGGCCTACTAAGGAGAAGGACGGTGTATAAATCCTATTTCATTACCAGGAATTTCGTGTGAGACCTTTTTTTGAAAAACAGGAGTGTCCTCTTCAGACCTTCCTGTAGTAGTTCTTCCGATCTGGAGGTTGCTTTAGATAAACGTTAAACGTTGTGTCTGTTACGGAGGAACGTGTTTTGCAATGAAGTAGGTTTGAGAACCAGTGATACCAAGAAATGTAAGGAAACGTATATTGTAAATGGACAGAAACCAAAGGTCTTTACGAAGATGAATAAACTTAATATGGAAAAGAAGTTCCGATGTGAACGGATAGACATGTGTATTAGTAGTGAATACAGTTTCGTAAAAACTCTTATTTCCACTTACTATAAATAACAATGTGGTCCTTATATCCGTATTTAATATTACGAAGGTAAGTTTAGTCCCGTACACCAGTGAGATAAAATACCTTTGAAGGGGTTGAAGAAGGAGAGGACCGAGAGAGTGAGATGGTAGTGGACCTCGTTCGCACATCGTATGTAACAGAATATAAAAATATAATAGAAAAATACACTTATAATGGAGTAAAGGGTAAAGTTTTACTCACTTTTGAAACTTTAGTCTCTGATAGAATATAAGAAACATTAATTTGGAAAGGACCTGTCGGAGTATGTCTCCTTTGTGTGTCACTGATAACTGATTTTATAAAAATTTGGGTTTAGATGTAACCTTATACGTATTGTTTTGAACAATATTGTGTCGATATTTATATACCACCGAAACGAGTAAAGTGTATTAATCGACACCATTTTTAAACTATATACACCAATACACGACACTGTGATTGTCGGGTTAGAAAAAAAATTTAACAAAATAAAATGAAATGTTATGACATAACCAAAACGTCTCGGGTTAAAAATAAAAATCGAAAAATTACATAGTGTATTATGTCCTTTTTTTAAATTAGAGAGGTGTGTCCGTATATACCCCGACGTTAATTTCGTGTATTTCAAATGTAGTATGTATAGTAATCATTCGTCATCGAACATCGAAATCTCAACTATTGAATATCACACCCAAGATAGGATATTTTACAAACTGAATTTAATAGGAGAAAAATATTCACTAGAACTGAAAATTTACGACAAACAGAATTACACATGGAAAACACCAAACACGTAAACATATAAAGATAATAAAGTCATTAGTCAAACTCTTTCCGACTACTCTTTAAACATTACAGGAGAAACATATCAATCATATTAACGGTACTTAAACCGGTCCACATCGATTTGCTATAAAGTCCGTTTCTTGATTATCGTTTCGAAAAATGTGTCATTAAAGGACCCATTCCAAGTTGTTTTACTTTTGAGTAGTCCTCGGGACGACCCTAAGGTAGTCGTTCGTAAATAAACATCAGCGTACATGTGGACGAATGTATCATTATTATGTGATCACTCAATTCAGTGATACGGTTACGTTTAATCGGAATAAAACTTAGATTGTGACCTTAGATTGTCTTTACGATTGGTCTGTTTACTTAGTGGTGATAACCAATCCCTTTTTTTAAGATATCGTAAACGGACGAAGAAACTAAAGGACACTAACATCTGTTTGAAAATACTTTCGTGGAAAAGAAGGGAATGAGGATGGTAAATATACTTCTTAAACGTCGTATAAGGAAAGAGGTAACCACGTCGTTATAACTCGTTGTGTTCGTACGGTAAACGTTACACTAAAAAGTTGGGTTCTCTAGGACACGACGAATTAAGTTTGAATCTTAGTTAAGTCGTTTATAAATATCTCCTGGTTCAGACACATTCCATTATACGATCCACGACCCCCACCCCGTTTTTAGTTTTTCACTCGTCTTTATGGAGGACTAGGTTCTCTACTTTATCATGACCTCTATTCTACTTGTGAGTATTATGATGTACCGTTTCGTCTTTTGATCTTTACAGTATCTAACGATCTCTTCTCCTTATTGTTTTTATCAGTGATATTAGTCACATTAGTCATTTCCTAACTGTGTTTTCTACAGAGCAGTCTATCAAAATTACACATCATCCTAAATTTATCCAACTGCAACCTGTTTTCCCTTCTTTTACACAGGAAATTGTGTGACCGGAGACGTATTCATTTCCCTTTTTTGACCCCTTCTCCTTCCGTGCAAACCCATTTATCCATCCTCAAGGTAGATAGACCTCACAATACCCCATCGACATGTACCTTCGTCCCACTCTATTCATATCTTTCCCTTTTCTTAGTATACAAATTATTAATCTGTAGAAAATTCTCAAACTCCATACTTTCCGTGACGATCCAACTCTTAACTCCCTAAGAGGTCCATTTTCCTAGATGGAAGAACTCAAAATAAAAATCATTTTTTCACAATCAGTGAGTCCGTACAGGTTGAGAAACGTTGGGGTCGGTCCTGACATCAGTCGGTCCGTGGAGTCAGGTACCTTAAAAGGTCCGTTCTTATGACTTCACCCATCGGTAAGGGAAGAGGTCCCCTAAAAAGTGTTGGATCCCTAGTTTGGTCCCAGAGGACGTAACGTCCGTTTAAGAAATTACAGACTCGGTGGTCCCTTCGGGGTAAAAATTATTCCCTCAATGATGTAAAAATCTTACATTGAGTTTTATTTTGAAACATTCCCGGGCAAAAATCGGGTCTACATGGAGAAAAGGAGACGACCTTTATAAAATCGACACAAATGGATTTCTTTTTGTTTTCTCCAAATAAGATCGTGACACATTTAAACGAAGGATATATTTTAATTAAAGAAGTGTCAATAAAAGAGAGAGGAGACAGTTTACTACACAATCAAAGGATCCCGACAGTATTGTTTCATGATGTTTGATCCACGGAACTTTGTCATCTTCAAATAAGACTTTGTCACACCTCCGGTCTTCAGGTCTTAGTTGCACAACCGTCCCAACTAAAGGAGACTTTCTCTTGGACAAGGTACGAACAGAAGATCGAAGACCACTCCTGGTCGGAAGGAACTGAACATGGACCTAGTGAGGTCAGAGACGGAGGTGGAAGTGTATCTTAAGAGGGGTCTAGGGATCCAGACACAAGTTTAAAAGGAAAAGAAAATTCCTGTAGTTAGTGTAACTTAATTCTGGGTTACGTTACTGTAATAGGATTGAACTAATTTAGACGTTTCTGGGATATCCCAGTGTAAGTGTACATGACTCCCGATCATGAAGTTTTATGGAAAACCCCCCTTTGTGTTAAGTTGTATATTGTCTCCTGATCCGAAAAGCTTAATATATGTGGTTTCTTAATTATAAGAATACCGAGTCACAAATTAGTAGAAGGAAGTCACGTCCCCGGTGTCCTCTGAGTCCAAGCTAGGGACCCAACCTTTCTAGGGGACCTCTTCACGTACCGTTGGGTGAGGTCATGAGAACGGATTCCTTAGGGTACCTGTCTCCTCGGACCTCCCAATGTCAAGTATCCCAGCGTTTCTCAGTCTTTGTTGATTTCGTTGAATCGTGTCAAATAGATACGTTATCTATATTATTATCTTTTTTTCAATCAGTGAATTAGCATAGACTGAAAAACACTGGGGAACCTGACATCGGGTGGTCTGAGTAGATACCCTAAGAGGTCTGTTCTCATGACCTCACCCAATGGCAAAGGAAGAGGTCCCCTAGAATGACGGGAGTATAACGACACTTCTACTTTAAATACACCTTCCTGAATCGTAACCCGATTGAATCGATACACCAACAACGAAGATAAACACGTCAATTAAGTCCATGGACAAAGTCTTCATCGAAGTCTTTCTGAAGGTAACACAATGTGAGTTGACATACTAAGATTCATGGTGTAGAGTGGTCAAATTTTGTTTAGATGTTCGTAGGACCTGTACTAGTTTCCTTCATATATTAAGTCTTTTCTACAATCCGACAATATCTTGAAAGAAATTGAAACCTCATAAGGTACTTTGTTTTGGTTTATATATCTGATGAACGTTTCAATCACAGGTCGTTAAGACAAAAGGGTAAGACATTATCGGGATGGTTATAAATATAGTATCCGTCGAGATCTAAAACCGATTAACGACTTAATCTATTTAGACCAACGAATATCGAAAGAGGACAAAGAAAGAGAGTGACAACCTACCGACGTAAAATTATGAGACCTATTAGTGGACGTGAAAGAGGAAAGGAAACGGGAAACCGAAGCCATGTACGTTTCAATTTAAATTACATTCTTGTAATAGACCGTCTTAAGAGGTTAGAGTTTTCCATTTAAGGGTTTGGAGCCAACTTTATAAAGATAAAATCGGACTTAAAAGTTTTGTTAACGGAGGAGAACAGTGGTGAATTAAACCAAACACGTGCATGTTAGTGTACTTGTTTATGTTCAATTACCTTTTGGAAGAATCGACAATCACTCAACCTGTAGGTATTCCCTACCATATATCCTTACGACCTTAAATATTAGGAAAAGTAAGACGGTAATTAATTTTCACGGGGTCTCTGTCTAACCTTTACTGGGTCCCATTTCCCCGACCTCCAATTCAGAAAATCGAAACTCGGAGGTCAAACTTAGACTAGATTCGACCATTATTTGTTCTCGATGACGATAAACTATAGTCAAACCACTGGGTACACTTTACTTAATCATTAGATTCCGAATAAGACAATCTGTCCACAGGAGAGTGTGTCGACCTCAACTATCAGAGACGTCTTCTTTGGTTGTTACGTTTTTTCTACCTCTATTTAACCGAAGTGTTCATGAGAGAACGGAACGATCATAGGAACAAGTCATTGTACCTTTTCATACTTAGAAATCCTAAGGTATGCGCGGTGAACATTTCGCGATACCCTTATTTTCTCTAGACCCGAATTATTCTGGGTCTGACACCCAGTTTACTCTTAGTCCACCACCCAGATTCTCTTTAAATTATAGGGACCGAAGAGTAAAGGGGGGAGGAAAGACAAACCAACAGTACCCTCAGACACAAACACCTTCTTTGTAACTGACATAAACGGGTCCCGTCTATATAGATGGGAGGTCGGAAGTTAAAACTGAAATCGTCTTCCTGTCTTTCAACCGTACTGATCTATCTTTCTTCCCCTTAACATGACCATTGAGACTTTCTTTTTTATCTAGTAACTCTTGTAATTTTTTTACCCAAATTCTGTAGTATATGGCTTAACTTTATTCTCGTTTTGTTTTAAAATAGTGATTTGACTCCTTTCGACAAGTTTTGAACCAAACGAGATTGTAAAAATAATACTAATTGAAGTTAGGTCACCATGAAAACGAGTGAAAATTTTTATACAGATAATTCCTAAAATAAACAAATATAAATTATTGACCTTACCCCTTCAGGGTCCCTTAATTTACCTCTTTTCTTTGTAGACTGGAGTCACATACTATATATTTAAATAAAAACATTTTTATACTTAGTAACTATAATTAGTATTGAACGACAAAAATCATTCGAAGTTGTCCGTTTATAATGATACAGAAAGATTTAGTGCAAACACTCCAATAAACACACACACACACACACACACACGCACGCACACGTACACATTTCATAGTCGAATTACGTATATGGGATTACGACTCCTTTAACACCATAAGAAAAATAGACTGTCTAAGAAGTTTCTATTTAAGTAATTTAAGACTACTTACTGTGGTCTTTACAGTGTAGACCGATTCTTGATTAGTGGAAGTCTGAGACAGAAGAACTAAATGAAAAAGAAATTTTTACAGAATTGAACGAAGACGAGGAGAAACATTGAGTAGTATTTGGTTCACTAAGGTAATATAAAGACAAATTACTATACGTAATATTCCCTTAAGATAATGGACTTAGACCTTGAAAATCTTGAGGAAAAAGGTAGAGAAGTAAGGGTGTAGGACCGTATGTGAAGGAAATAAAGGATGACCCATCTATTAGACTGTTCACGAAAGATTATTCTACAATTACGGACCAACACCTAATTTATACTTTTAAATTGGTTTAATTTAACAGTTACAAACAAAAACTGTGTCGTGTCATCGAAGTATACCAAGTCTGAATATTGAGGAATTAAACGCAAATTGTTGTTTTGACCCTATAAAAGAGAACCATTATAATCCCTTAACCTCAGGATCTTCAGTCACTCACTATAAAACCCCCAACCCTTTAAAAACGATGTGAGAAGTTTTAGGGTAGTACTCAATAAAACGTGTGTTCACCGTAGATCCAAAACAAAGGATCGTTACTACACACACTATGGTTTTGAAATCTTTTACTAGTTTCAATACTTCAATAACTAACCAAGTGAACCTTAAACTTAAAGAAAAAATTAAAATTGAAATATAACTTCATATCAACTAATTTTTTGCACAATCAAAGTCCACATATCGTCTCACTACGTCAATATACGCGTATACATAGGGTGTAGAGAATGCGGAGAGCGTAATCGTAACCGTCCGTTCAAGAAATGGTGATCACGTGCAGGTTTCAAATATGTACATAGTTAAGAAAAAGTTTAAGAAAAGGGTAAATCCAATAATGTCTTATGACTCGTCTCAAGGGACACGACATGTCATCCAGAAACAACCAATGGATAAAATAAAAAAAATCAATTGAAAATGACCTCATATCAACGAAATGTAACTCCTCAAACTTTTGAATTTGTATTCGATCATGAACACACAATTCAACGAAGTCAGTGCAGACTGAGAAACGTTGAGATACCTGACATCGGGTCCGAGGTCACAGGTAGTCTAAAAGGTCCGTTCTTATGATCTCACCTAACGGTACGGGAGAAGATCCCCTAGAAGGGATGAGTCCCTAACTTGGACGTAGTGAATACAGAGGACGTAACCATTCGTTCGAGAAACGGTGATTACGGTGGACCCTTCGGACTTGATCATGAACGACACTAAATAACTATAAAGTCATTGTAACATTATATTGTAATCAAAATTTTAATAGTTAATAAACAGTATTGTAACGATAGATAATTAAGAGAGTAATTTGACGGTCTAAGAAATTCACACAGCTAGAACTGTTATAAGAGTTGTAGTGTTCGGAATTCTAAGATTCTTTAGTAGGATCTCGTAACTCTAAAACGTTGGTAAAACTCTATTGGTGTGCTTGGTCCACACCATAATAAGGAAAAGGTTTACTTGTCTAAGACCGAATCTCCGAGATACATCAACGGGTCTCCGGGTCGGTTATAACGGTCTTGACCCAAAATTTGACTTAAGTTAAGTTGAATTATGTGGAGAAATTGTGTCTCCTTTACAAGAAGACTACTATAACTAAGTACAATTGGTTGTATTGATCCTATCGTGACTTTTAGTGTTATGATGAAGATAAATGTCATATAAAACTCTAACTTCATCATTTTACGTAAAGGTTGATTAGTTCAATTAGTCTTTATGAAAAACGGAGTTAGGAACATCAATCGTTTAAAAATATTTTAAATAAACGAACAAAGGGTCTAATTTTAAAATCTTAATAATTTAAGTACGGAAGTCCTTTTTAAATGACTTGTAGATGATACGTAATTCATGAAGTGTTGTCCCTTCTAGTTATAATGGACATCACACTACACAAATGCACCCTCCACTCCTACATCATCATATGACTTATATTAATTAAAAAAACAAAAAAAGTAAACTTATGGAACAGATAGAGTTCAAATAATAGTATCCCCAGTGAAAAGGAATATCATCTATATGAAACATATGTCACACCCTTAACCGAAGGGTCTGTCGTGAGCCCCATTTCCTGAGTGGACTGCTACTTCCTCTATATTCTCTGCACCCAAGTTAGGGACCCAGTCCCTTCTAGAGGACTTCCTCCCGTACCGTTGGGTGAGGTCATGAGAAGGGACCTCTTAAGGTACCTGTCTCTTCGGACCACCCGACGTCAAGTTTCTTAACGTCTCAACCTGTACAGAATCGTACGTGTGTGTCACATTCTTATACTCGGCTCGGTGTGTGAAGAACCCACACCGGTCATACATCGTTAATCCCGGAGAAGGAAGGAAAAGGAAGGAAGGAAGTAAAGAAAGTTACTAAACTAAGAAGGAGTTTTAATATGACGATGGTTTTTTTAATTTTTATAGAATTCGTTAGGTTAGGGAATTTACATATTTATAAATGTTTAGTGGTTGATACACAATTGATACCATGACCAGGGACCCACCATTCTTCCCTCCATACCTCTTATTGTATGTTGTTGTATGTTTATTTATTTAGTCATAGTTCACACTTTTTAGTAGTTCCTTTCTTTTTCTAAACTACTATCTCAATTACAATCACACTGTTGTTGACCATTTTCAAGTCACCAGATTTAATTACTCCTCGATTGTAAATTAAATAATTATTCTGGACTTATGTCTCTTCCCTTAGTTGATAAGTTTCTTAACCACTTCTTTAAGGTCCGTCTCCCTTACCGAACACGACTTTAGGACTCCATCTCATCTCGTGTCGTACTACGTCTTTATTTTTCTTACAGTGAACTCTACCTCGTCTAAGTCCTCTTATCTTTCCCTAAGTTATCTCCCTGACTTCGTCGTCTTTACTTGTCCAGGGAAGTAAGGTCAATAAATTCTACAATGAGATAAAAACGTTGATCTACGTCCCTCTTCACAAAGTGTCTCCGAATCTTCTTACGGGACCTCGGGTATTAAGGATAAACAGTGATCTTTTTCCCCTTGGTGTTTGATCGAGCGAAGACGGACACCATAAAAAAATTCCGTTTTTAGTTTAAGGAACACCGAGACGTTCGTTTATATAGACAAAGAATTGAACACTTTTATGGTGTATTCTCTGGACCACATCAAAACAATGTAGTGAATATCGTCATAAAGGATGGTTTGGTAACGTTTTTATTTGAGATAAAATAAGTGGGAAATTATTTTAGTGAAAGTAATTTAGGAGTCAAAATCGGTTCTGTCATCTAATCATATTCAGGGAAACCTGATCGATAATTACGGTAAGGTACTTGGTAAATTCTCCTCAAAATTTAAATTAGAAAAGTCACAAGGGACTTGTGTAGAACTTTTTTTTTTTTAAGACCGGAATACCTATATATGACGAAAATCCAGTTATTTTAATGAAAAAGGTCCCAAATGAATGTCCTTTTTGATATACAACCGTATGTAACCTAACGGTGAATTCGTTACTACTATTAATTCCTAATATAAGACGTTACCCAAAGGTTTGATGTTAGAGGATCCTTTATATAAACATTGACGTAAAAGTTAACGGTTAATCCATTTCTCACACAGCATACTTAGGTGTCTTTACACGAGTGTCGATGTGACAAAAGGGGAACGTTTATACTTAAGTTCCCCTAAATTATCTGATTAAGTTAAAGTTAACATCAACCGGATAATCTCAGTACTAAACTGATTCTATATGTGATTATATATGTAATATTACTTATATTATATACTTACATATACTTACTTACTTTACTTATATAAAGTACAATAAAAGGTTATATATTTTATAAACATTATTGAATGGGTTCTTCATGTCTACTTTTTTGTTTTACTTTTATTTTAATGATTTATGTCAATTGATACTTTATTTTGAAAGTTACCATTTAGTTCGTTTTAGAAAGTTCGTCGTATTCAAAATCCAAAGAGAAATATTTCGTACTTTAAACTTTTTAATTGATCTGTATTACATTGAGTGATACAGAAATCAAAGACTGTATATTATTACAATTCTAGACTTCGTAGGTAAGTTAACAAATTGTTTGTTGAAAACTCGTATAACATACACGATCTTACATTAGATCTCTTATCTCTTTTATTTTTCTAATACACTTTATTGCGGATGGGAGTGTCTCGACTGTAATTTTTGTTGAAGTTCTTTTACAATATCCAAAATACTACCCTCATGTCAGTACCGTGTTCCCTCAGTGTTCGACATCACAATTTTACTTTCTTTTTCTTTTTGTTTAAGAACGTAAATAAGGACTGATAATTTCTGGAATCTATTAATAAAGTGTAACTGTAAAATTTGAAAATACAACTTCTATGTTTCTTTTCTTTAGTTATGGTTAGACTCATATGTTACACATTGATTAGAAGGTTTATGAAAAGTAAGTAATTTTACTTGTCATCGGTAAAGGCCCTTATGTCTATTTTGAAATTAATTTATACACATACACACTCTAAATTAAACTTCTAGATCTAATTTTACTGACGGAATTATCAATAGTCGGACACTTTAATTCTTTTCATGACTTTGAGACTTGAGGTTAAAATACTAACGATTAATAATAAAGGATGGATAACCCGTCTCAGTAGTAGTCTTTACTCTATACACACTTCACGTGTACCTTACAATATACTTAGTATTGATAATATTCAGATATACTCGTTGAAAGGGTAACATCATATCACACATTATATAGACCCGGAACGAATGACGATTCATTCATTACAGGTAAAAACATAAGAATCGTGGACCTGTTCATGGTTCGTAGACTATCTATATATTGTGAACTACTTTTTAAATCGTATGACTATTAACAAAGATATATATCCGAACATGAAATTTCATTTTTAAAGTGTTACACAGTCTTTAAATCAAAAATAGACTTATAAATATCTTTTCTCTTTCGAACTATAAACTTTTATAAATATAAAAATCACCATTATAAATTAGGCATATCGATCTAGAAGGTCATATCAGGTTTATAAGTTAATTAAAATTGGTTACAATCCCGTAACGAAAAATATAAACTTAAGAATTTCAATCTTATGTTGTAAGGTACCATACAGTCGGTTCTTCTCCTTAAGTCAAAATCAGGACCATTGTAAATATAATAAGATCTCCAATAAGATTCGTTTATCTGTGTGTATGTAGGTGAAGTATTCACATGAGTATTTAAAACTATAAAAATGATTTGTTTTTTATCATTTATTGTAAGACATAGTTATTATTATTACTAGTAAATATTTTCGACATATTGTGAGATGAAACACCCATATGTTATTATTATCTGTCAGAACTGATAACATTTATCACGATGATACTTGTGTCCTCACTTACATAGAAAAGTTTAATTTAAAAACTGATCTATATACGGGTCCTCAACCCAACAACCTAGTTGTGGTTTTGATTTTCATTTCTCTAATAATGAGTGATGTTGAGCATCTATTCATGTGTTTGTTAGCCATCCGTATGTCTTCTTTGGAGAAATGTCTATTTAGTTCTTTG